>VZTJ01000302.1:0-27425 GCA_013397795.1 Orthonyx spaldingii
AGAAAAGAAAAGAAGAAAGGAAAAGAAACGAAAAGGACAAACAAACAAATTGAATATTCCATTCTCAAAGTGCTGAACAATACTGCCTTAAAATATGACAGGAGTATTAAAGAAAATTGCCCAAAAGCCAAAGACTTTTACATTCCGATCACAAGAGATCTACAAGAAATGATGGCATTTTAATTATATGCCCTCTTGCACATTCAACGCAAGTGCAGAAGCTCTAGGCATGAATGCAACTATGCAAAGCAGAATAGAACTGCTTTAAAATTGGAGTTATTACATACTCAGTAATAAGACATTTGATATCTTTCAGGGAATTATAATGTGGTTGTAAAAATGTTTTCCCAGCGTGACACTTAGGTATTCAATCCAGCAGCACATTTGTTTTCATAATATTTGAAAAACCCATTTGGTTCTTTTTCAAATTACAGTAGTGCAAATGAATAAACAGAAATAAAACTAAAAAGAGAAAAAAAGGAAGTTACTGCTTTCAGATGTTCTTCCACACTTCTCTTAACTCAAGCATTGCATTGTTTTTTTAAATGTAATTTTGTAAACCCTTCCAATCCTCCCTGTAGTGGTTGTGGACTGGTACTTTTGGCTACTCAGAGAAATAAACATTTTAAAATAACTAAATGCATAATTTTGGAAAAACTGCTTCTGCACATGTTTAGCCACAGCACGCTCAACCAGAAATGCCAGACAGTTTTAAAACTAGAACATGTGGAATCTGCACTGAGACATATAATAATAAGCCACAACAGGGGTGCACATTAGCAGTTTGCTGGTATACTTCTTGGATGTGATGTTAGTCTGGAGATCAATGTCTGAGAGGCTTCAGTGTCTTCAGAAGTAAGTTAATAGCCTTAAGATTTAACTCCAGCTGGCAACTAAGCCCCACACATCCACTCACTCTCCCCCACAGGGGAATAGGGGAGAGCACTGGAAGAGTAAAAGTGAGAAAAAATGTAGGTTGAGACAGAGGCAGTTTAATAGGGAAAGCAAAAACTGCACACACAAGCAAAACAAAACAAAGAATTCATTCACCACTTCCAACAGGCAGGCAGATGTTCAGCCATCCCCTGGAAAACAGCATCCCTCACACATAACAGTGACTTGGGAAGACAAATCCCTTCACTGCAAATGTCCCCTCCTTTATCCTTCTTCCACCAGTTTTACATGCTGAGCCTGATGCCCTATGGGATGGAATGGATGGAATATCCCTGTGGTCAGTTGGGGTCAGCTCTCCTAGATGTGTCCCCTCCTAGCTTCTTGTGCACACCCACCCTCCTCACTGGTGAGGTGGGGTGAGGAGCATAAAAGACCTTAACTGTCTGTGATTAAAACATCCTTGTATAGTCAATACTGTTCTCATCACAAATACAAAACACAGCCCCATACTCACTACTTTGAAGAAAATCAGCTCTATTTTAGACAAAATCAGCACATTAAAACATTCCTGTACATCATTATTAATTTGTCTTACATGCAACTTGCAAGTTAACCTTTTTTATTGTACTCTTTAGTGTTTCATGTATTGTATCTTTTCACTTTCAATAATAAAAATCAGTAAAAGAATAATTGAAAATATATATATTATATGGTATAAAAATGTATGTAGGATGTATAGTGGTTCAAGTATTTTAAAATGCAACAGCTGTTACAAAAAGAAAATTAAAAAAAGCAGTAACTAATATAGAATATTGAAGAGACCTCCTTAGTTTTTTCTTGTATAAATTTAGCTACCTGTTAATACTCAGTCCTATTATGGGCTTGATTCTGCATGTCAGTAGATGATAGATATTTAAAATTGCTTAACTGAAAAATCTTGTAAGGGGTTTCAAAGGTTTCAGTAGACTTAATTCACTGAAAATATGTGGTTTGTTCAAATGCTATGTACATTTTCATGGGTAGAATAGAACTCCTCTCAGGTCTCCAGTTCTTGATACGCTATATAAGAAGTAGTAGGAGCAAGATTGTAGTTTTCAGAATAGATATATGCTTAGAAGTGACTTCCATAGCGACATTCATAATGCAATCATGTCAAAGGTATTTTGTTATCTCCCTTATCCATTCTGTTTATGTTCAGTCATAAACCCATAAAGTCTGTGGATGTGTATATTTTTTCTACAGAATGCTTCCCACAGAAACTGCAGAGTAGTAGTATGACACATCTTTAATTTTAGTGTCTTTGTCTGTTTGTATTTTTTGGTTTTTTGTTTTTTTTTTTTTTCATGACTACAAAGTCTCATGTGTCCAAAGAATGCCTGTTGGTGTATCTGAAAGTATATATTTCATTCTGTTGAAAAAGTAAGGGTGAGATTTTTCTCACCTGTTCTCTTAGTCTGAGTGACAGCCTTTGATGGTCAATGGCAGGAAGCTGTTACCTTTGGAGATTAATTTACACCATTCTAAAATATTACTTTGTATACTGGATAAAGAAGGGTCCATGTTGCCACTTAGATGGTGGGAGATAAATCAGATAAACATATGTTTATAAAACTATCAATATCATCTGAACCAGAAGTTTTAAAAATGTAGGTCAGGAAGGAGTTTCCTACTTAACACACATTTTGTTTAAGAAAATATATGAAAAACAAAGATACACCATCTCTGAAAAGGCAGTGGAAACTGCCAATGTATCTGCTTAATGAGAGAGAATGATGTTAAAGGATCAAAGTCAAGTTTAATTATTTACATCTTTGTGGTTTGACAGACTGTCCATTGTAATTAAAGTAAGATAGGCCCACAGCATTACAGTATCATTCCTACAAAGAACAATAGCATTTTTCCAGATGTCAAGAGCAAATCCCAGTCAGTCTAATATCAATTTATATGATAAGAATCAACATTTGCATCCTGCTTTTCCAATGGTGTGAAATTATGCTAGAGTGTTGCATTGCAATGATAGTCCTAAGTGTCTGAAGAAATGTATGTATATGTTGTCAAATTGTAATTAATTTTTAAGATGGTATAAACAAAATAACAAATTCATTTTAATGTGTCATAATTTACTAAACTAATATATGGGAAAAAAAAAGAATTCCTCGTCTGGGATGCCAGCCTAACTGCAAAATCTGTGTAAAATACCTGGATCTACATGTACCATTTACTTTACAAGAACATTCCCACTGGCATAATTCCTTTCTTTTTTTCTTTTTCTTTTTATATCAAGGAGACTGAAAATACAAAAAGTTGAATTTTATTTGAACCATACAGATCTCTGTGTACAGGTATACACTGAGAAATTTCAAGCAGGCTGATATAGGGCAGAATTCCTTTCTTTTCTTCCAATTTTTTAGTGCAAGCTTCTCAGACAGGACTTCTCAGTACTTTTTCTGGATGACGAATCTAAGTGTTATAAAATTGTTTGGTTTATGTGACTTCAAATCTGTGCTGTCTTCATTTTCTGTGAATTACATTTTGAACTTTGAAAGCACCTTCAGGTTTTCAGAGACAACAGCCATTTTTCCTTGAGTAAGACTTGGAGAGAAAACACATACCAGTTTCTCACATTGCAATGTCTTTTTTGTTTAGCTCATTTTGCAGCTTTCATTGTGCAGGAGAGCTCAACACAGATTCAGGTTCTACCTTGGAGTTAACACAGACATGCTGAAACAGATCCTAAACAGGTATAATCAGCAGAGATGCCACAGAAGTGAGTGGAACAGTATCTCATGTCAGAGAGGGGTCTAGCCAAAGGTTTCTCTGTGGTTTGCTTTAGAACTGAAACCAAATGTAATTGTGCTAAAAAAATCCGAACACAAAAATAATGCAGAATTTTTTATTCTGTTACTCAGAATGGACTCAGTGGGAGTGGTTAAGAGAGCTGTAGACCTTGTGTCATGCACACTTCACATCTCCACATGTGCTTACAAATTGCCAACAGCAATTTTGTGGCTATGTGCAGTCCTGGTAATTATACAAAAATTAAAAAGAGAATGGCAGGAATGGCTGTCTTTCTGAAGATTTTGCAATGAGACAATTCTCAGTATTTTAAAATCAAGCTGGCAAAACTAGAATGTTGCCAATAAAGTCAAAATATGGGCCTGGTAAGAAAAAATGTGTGACTCAAAAGTTGACAGTATTGAATCCAATAATAACAAAATAGCACTTGTGCCAGAGTAGCAACAAAAATGGGTTTTTTTATGGAACACAGTTATGTTGTCTGTTGCACTCAGTGAAAGTAAAGGCAGTATTTCTTAAGATACATTCACAGTATTAAAAGCACAACATTGTCAAGTTCCGTGGAATTCACACGGAATTAACATATTACGGATTTACTTTCCTAATAAAATGAAATCATAAAACTAAGTAAATGTCAGTCTACCATTGATGAAAAAGTAAGTAAATTACCTGTGGAGAATTTTTTGTAGGTGGCAGGCATTTTTAATAAATTAAAATAAGGTGTTTCATAGCTATGTCTTTTTATCATTTTCATCTTAAACTGAAAATTTCTGATCGAATATTTTCAGAATTTATTTTAAACATGTACAGAGAGTTTTGAATCAGATTCTGAACTAGTTTTTTCAGACAGGAGGTATTGTACAGTGTATGGAGTAGTTACAATTTTCAGATGGTGTTTATTGTCCTGAGTATTTTTCTTTATATTAATCATAAAATTGTTCTTGCATAAGCTACTAAGTTAGACAATTACTGTCAGGTGGTAAGTTTTGGTCTTGTTGCATTAAGTTAGGGATACGACTCTGCTAAGCCAGCTTAATTTCTTGTTAAAACAGTTTATCAAGACATAAAATACATGAGATATGGTTTCTGCATGCAGGATTGGTCAATATCACCTAGATGGGAATAAATCATTGGAATCTGAGTGTACCATTAAGTATAAAGTATGAAGATTTGACCATCAGATCATTTCTTCATTTTTTTTTTACTGTATACTTTTCAACTTAGCATTTCTAGCAATTTTGTGTTAGGATGTAGTCTTAATAGGCTGCAAACTAAAATGTCCTGCTGATGATATATCTGTAGACTGCCTTTTGTTTTATACAGTTCTTTCCATCACTGAGACTATTTCCTCATCTAGGCATTGTGCAATAAAACAGAAAATTCTCTGCCTTCCTCTGCCTCACAGACCCAGAGCCAACATGATAAAAGTATTGGAATTAAATATGTCTGGAATAATTTCTCAGATGTGTCAAATGAAACCATTTTTTATTTGAGAATATATAGAATTATTAATTGGAAATTATTTAAGAGTAAACAAAGAGCACAAGCAAGAAAGCATAATTGTATTAACAAAATTAGAACATATTGAAATTGTATTCTAATATGTGAAGATTGTACCTCTGAAAAACATTCCTAAACTCAACTACACTAAATAAGTGCTTTGTGCCTTTGTGTCCTTTGTGATACATTTTAAGAATCCAGGGGTAACATAATTAAGTGCCACTTGCCAATATTTTCCAGCACTGTGTAAAGTTAACTACACATATAAAACATATTGTCTCCTGCTGCTGACTTTTTATTGTCCTGTGTCTGTATTAAATGCTGGACTGGTATGCTTAAGGATATAATTCTGTGCAGGAAACCACAATAAGGTCTGGCAGTAATTGCAACACAAGATCATGATTAAAAGAGAGATTTTTTCAAAAATCATTTGACATTTTTATCTAAAACATTTCTCTAAATGCAGTAATTCTGATGATCAGATCATGGATAAAAATAAATGTGAGTGAGAGCAACTGACAGTAATGTTGTCACATACCTGAAATCAAGTCATGACATTACCTTGTCATCTGGCTCAACACTCAGTTTGAAAACCATTTCATTACAATGTTTTACAATTCTTCTAGCCATGAACAGTTTGGCTTTAAGAGTAGAAGTTTGGCTCAGTTTTCCACTGATGGAAAAGTTGTTCTTGAGAACAATTGCCAGCCCTGGAGATCTACACAAGACATGGTTGAACACAGTCTGCCTTCCATTACAGTTTGTTCCAATGAAGATTTTCTTTCTGTTGTATGAGGTCAGGAAAAAAAAATTGTTAAATAAAAGAAGCAGCTTTCTCTTTGTTTAATTCAGCAGGCCCTTTGTCCTTGATACAAAGTTAAAGGTTACCCTAGAACCCGACTCTTGCTATTTTGCACAAAATTCCCTTTGAAATACTTTTTTATTTAATTTGAGAGGGAGAAGAATTGATTTATGGTTCAAATGTTTCACAGACAATTCAAACTGAGTCCACAGCAACAGAACAAGCAACATTGTAATCCATACAGCATGTGCCATCTGTAGAGGATGTAATTGCAATAGTGTTGTAAGATGTTCTCTGTCGGCCAAACATGTGGAACATTCTCTAGATGTTATATTCGGCTGAAAATGTTTAATGTCGTGGTATTTTGACTTGGGATGAACATCCAGGAACCATGTTCTGATGCTAAGCATTGAACAACAACATCAAACAGAGCATTTAAAGATAGGCTTGTAAAACACAAGAAGTTATAAACCCCATACAGACCTCCTTGGGGTCAGAATGGAGGAGCTGCACTTCAGAGCTTCAGTATGAGATTCATGAAATATGCTTATCTGCCTTTAGACAGATTAATCTCATCTTGATCTGAGGACTTAATTCATACCAGTTAGTCCAGTTTGACCAAAGAAATAAAAAACAAGCAACTACTTTCTTTCTGCAGAGGGCAAAGAATAGAAAATGTCAATTATTGCTTTTTGATGTTAAAATTGATTGCTTAAAATAATGTCTAAACTTTGAGAAGTCAGAGTTTTTAATGACAACACCTTATTGTTATTTGTTGCCTCAAATAAGTCTGCTATCTTCCACAACCCAGTGACTGGCAGAATTGTTTTCCTTACCTGTCACTCAGAAGTGTGTTCTCAGAACTTTGGTAAGCATTGACCTTTTCAGGGATTCATCCACCCTTGTGGGAGAAACTTCCACTCCCTGGCACATCACAATTGCCATATTTATTTTGTTGATTTGTTTTTGCTAATGTAAGTTTAGCTGTCCAAACCCTGAGCTCCCATCAATATGTCACACAGAAGAAAAGCATCCTTAGGAGGCAGATTGAAGCTTAGATGGTGGATCACAGTAAGAGATACATCACATAGAGTATTGGGAATCCTGACCGAAAAGAAAAAAGTGTCTGTGAAATTTAAGCAGTAACCAAATAAAGGTTGTCAGATTAGAAGTGTAGCAATGCAGGGTGTGTGACCTTAAAGAAATGAAAGCTGAGTAATGCATTTCTTATAAAACTTACCTACTAGCTACATGGTGTTTCTGAAAAGCAGGTAAATAAGATTACAAATTTTGATGTAGTCACGAAATCTGTCACAGACACAGTTTTTAATCTTTTTCATAGGCATTTTTATTTATATTTATCTCTACATGTCTTGCCAAGGTCCTGTACAGCCACTCTGGCAGCTGAGATTTAAGGTCAGAATTTGGGTCCAGTGTCTTAGCCGCAAGATTATCTTTATGCTTACACACTAGAGACATCTTTTGAAAAGTTTGGTCTGTGTTTAAGATTGCAAACAGATTTCCTGTCTTCTACAGTAAACATTTCAAAAGGGATAGCTTTTGGTTTGAGGTGTCATGAGGATCTAGCACTCAACAGTTGCCCTTCAGAAGTGGACAGTAAGGCTGGAATAATACATCAATATGGGCTTTCTCCATTGTCTAGAGCTTCAGCTAGAAAGAGAGTTTCATTCTGTCAAAGTCAAATAAAATAACACTTTTATATTTTTTAACCTGCTTTCATCATTTGATGTTCCTTAATATTTCAGTACATGTACCATTCAAAGACAATGATGAAATGCAGTTGTAAAACAAGTTTTTGAGGCTCTAAGTTCAGAATTAAATGATTGAAAACCCAACAAGTAATTTTGTAATTAAAGACACAGATTTACACCACATCAGGGCACCAGTATTGACATCTTAGTTTCAGCATCAAGCAGGTTTCACTAAGACATTGTTTATATTCAGCAGCCTGCTCTCAGCACGCACCATAACATCAGAGCCTCTGCAGATTTCTAGTCTAAAGATAAGCTAATCTTCATACTGCTCATTTATCACCTAAACACAACCCAATGTGTTTTAAAGATCTTTCTCACTTCCATTCCTTTCTGACCTGTATCGTGAGTATTTTAACCTTTTCTTTCACTGTAACAGTGGCATAGAGTACATCCCAGACTGCACGTAACAGAAGTGTTAGCAGGTGTATTTACAATGTTTCTAAAACATGTCCTGCAAAATTGAAGGGTGCCTTGCTATAAATTTTGCAAAGTGTTACAGACTTGCTGCTGAAGACTTGCTGCTTTTTTTCAATAGGTTAATGGAATCTCCTGAGTACTTTTCTAGAGTAAAAAAGAATAGTCTATCATTAAACAAAGCAAGTGAAAGAAGAAAATGAAGAATTTTTTTTGGATATTGATGGTCTGATTCTGCATATGCGGAATTAACACAGCAGGGTGTAGGTGTAGAAGTGTCTGGTATGTGATCTTAAAGAAAAGAAAGCTGAGTAAAACATTACTTATAAAATCTACTTACTAAATGCATAGTGACAGTTAAGGAAGTAATAGGTAATTAAGGCAATTTCTTGGTACTTGGTCTTGCAAGTACAGTTAAAAACCTTAATGAAGAATATGAGTTCACTCAAAATTAAGGGGAAAAACTGAGGTGTACTGGTATTCTTGATGGTCTGCACGTCAATGTGACGAGGATGTAGTAAGGGACGGGTTCCTAGGCTCTGTTCTTTGGACTCAGTACATTCTCTACATTAAAAAAACAGCTTGATGTAGGCATTACGATCACTTTATATGTCTCAAGTTGGACATATCATCACAACAAGAATAACAGAAGGAAATTCAAACTTCTTGTCAACCTTCACATCCTTTTTTCAAAGCAAATTGTTTCTAGAGTTGTTCAGATTAAGTTACTGTCACATCATTCAACAATAGCATGTTTTTAATGACGAATATATTTTGAACAATTTGAACTTTTGAAATTTTGTTTTCTGTTTAGTAAGTCCAATGAAAGTTAATTTGCCATTTGAAAAATAATTAGCAGAAAACTTCTGAGTAGCATCCTATTATGAAAATTCTTTTCATTTTTCTCCTCTGTTGAGTTCAAGATGTGTCCTAAAATGTGACACTAATTTTCCTTAAAATATTCCAGACTCATACAATCATTTAGCTTGGAAAATAGCTTTAAGGTCATCTAGTACAACCATAAACCCAACATTGCCATATCTACCACTAAACCATGTCTCCTAGTGCCACAGCTACACACCTTTCAACCTTGTGCAGGGTGGTGACTCAACCAGGTCCCTGCACATCCTGTTCCAATCTTGAAAACCCTTTCAGTGAAAAATTGTCCCTAGTATCCAATCAAATAGGGAGCATTTCAGGGGCATACTCCATCACTGCTGTCCTAAGGCAGAGAAACAAAAACCTAAAGGTGAACTTGACTATCTGCTTGTAATGATAAACAATATATCTGAGGCTTTTTTATTATATAATATTAGGAGCAATGTTTCAGAAAATGGCCTGTTACAACAGACAGGCTAACTACTTATTTAGAGATATTTAGAAGAATATCTGGGATTTGTAAGATAGCTCTATATTATTATAGATGCAGTTAGCTGTCTGTTAGACGCTGAGGCTTGGCAAGTGTTAGAATAACATAAACATGTTACATGTGCTACATGTTAGAGTAAATTAGCTAAATTAAACACTTGTCTATATGAGGTTTATATGAAAATTGAGCCAATTTAGCTTGACTTACTTTCTGGATCTCAAGAAGCAAATGTGTTAAGTAAATTGTTAGAGCAGGAATAGGATAGGACATAGCTACAAGTCTGTAGTAAGTAATGCTGGAGGGCAGAGTGAGGAAATTCTTAGTTCATACAAATTTTGGCTCTGAGTCTGGGTTAATATTTATGTGTACGGGTTAGATTCCTTCCATACAGTCCTCTGTTCCATGATCAAGCAAGTTAAGGACTTGCGGCTGTCAGTGAAACTGATATAAATTGAGGTCATTGAGGGTTGAAAATTATCTTACCTATTGTTCACTGACTACATGAATAAGAAATGTGCAAGGACTGGCTTGGAAAATGCAGGAAAGGAGTTGAGGACACACATGTAACTGAATGTCATTTATAAAAGAGGCAAATGCCATTTCAGAAAGTTATTAAAACATGTCTCTAATTAGACTTATGTGTTTATTTCATGCTACTTTATACTGGTGAGCATTTTTAGGAGAGGGGACACTTTTGCTGAAAGACATAGAAATTGGAGATAACTTGTCATAAATAATACAGATGATAAGCAGTTTAGAAAATGTGACTTCCAAGGCAGGTATGAAAGAATTTCATTTGTTTAGTCTGGTAAAGAGAAAAATGAAGAAGGGCTATTATAACAGGCTTCAAATGCGTAAAAGGTTGTTGTAAAGAGGACTGTGATCAAGTGTTTTCATCTCTGCAATAGACAGAATGTGAATTAGTTAGATTAATTGGTAGCAGGGACCATTTATATTACATATTAAGAAAAACTTTCACATCAAAAGGTCAGTTCAACACACAAGCAGCCAAATTTCCACAGGTAGATATGTTAAACTGTTGAATGAACTTCTATCTCAGATGGTCTAGGTATGGATTATACCTTGGACAAAAGGTTGGAATAGAAAATTATCAGTTTTATACCTCCAGCTCACTGATTAAATAATAGTAGTAGTAATAAGGCAAATAAGAAATTAAAAGTAAATTTCCAGAGAGAGTCAGTAATTAATTTCTTGGTTACTTTACTGGATACTGCCAAATTTTGGTGTGACTCATTAGCAAGCGATTCATAAGCAACAAAACCAGCATGAATTTTCTTATTTGCAATGTTCCTGCGGCAAATTATTGTCTTAATGTGTAGATGAATAATTTTTAGTCCATTTGCAGATTCAGAAGAAATGAGGATGTGAACTTATATTCAGCAAATTAGGCATATGGATGCTAGATTTATTTTTCTTAATCCTTTGATTTCTTTGGGAACTATCTGCACAGACCATATTCAAAATTATTGACTTGAATAATATCCCTAACACAAAGCATACACAATTGCAATTGTCATCTGAAAGGCATTTGGGACAACTCCATGGTATATAAACCAGCCAGTATTATATAATTTCTGCAACCAGATTTGTGAACCAGAGAATGAAAGTATTGTAATAGCTAATAGGCCTCAAAGAAATTTAGACCTTATGAAGTAAATTAGATTTTCTTTAATAAGATAACAAGTTTGACAGATAAAAATAATGTGTAGATATACTACATTTTATAAACTTTCCATTAGTCATCATATCTTATTGCAGTTAAAAAAACCCCAAAATTATGAAGTAGCCGTAAAACACATGCTAAATAATATACCCATTGGCAAAAAGTAGTAACCAGAAAAAATCAACTGAACAGACAGGAGTTCCATATTCGGCCTGATACTATTCAGGATTTTAATCACTGCCCTGGACATAAATATCAATTTCGTACATGTCTGTAAAAACTAACTTCATAAAAAGCATTCTGTGGCAAAAAGTGAGCTAAGGTCATGCTCTAAATATAAGTAAGGGTGAAAAAAGTAGAAATTTTTAATTTACATCTTCATGGTAGGATATTGTAGACACTAGAGATGCTGTATAAAAAAGAAAAAGGAGAATTAAACTTTATCAGAGGAGGAGCAATGTGCCTTACATTGAGCAACTGAAAGAATTTTTACTATTCAGAAACATCAGGAGTGACTTGGTTCTGGTCCTTCACAGAGAGTAAAACGCTAGCTATCTCTGTGTTTTAGCTACAGTGAAAATGAAAGGAAAGCTGAAACTAAGATTTGCATTAAATCAGAAAAACACAGTTTCAAATAAATCATGTAACTGAGACAAAACTGGACTCACTCTTTCTTCAAATACTCCTGTCAAGATAAGATCATTTTCAAGTGGATATACTTTGAAATACTTTGAGTCAACACAAATTAGGCCATAGCCTCTTACAAACTAGTTGAGAAAATACAGCCATGACAGAGAAATTTCTGAAGATGAAGTGATATTCTGTTTGAGTGTCACGCTTTTTAGATGTGTGAAGAAAGATAATTGTCATGTTTGCAAGTGCAATAGCTTGATAAGTTCTATAACTGAATATGTATAAAAAACTGTTGTTCAAATACTCATCATCAAAAGCACAACAATCATGAGAGTGTGGAAGCAGTGGTTCATTCAACAGTGCGATGGATTTCCAGGGAATGATTGTACTCATGATCACTGCAGACATTAAGTCAAAGTACAGATAATTGCACAAAACCAGATCTGCCAGCTCACTGTGGAGCCAACTTCTTTCATTTTCTACTTCAGCTCTTCTCTTTTGTCTTGACTTCATTATTTGTTTTTGATTTTTATGCTTCTCTTGCGTTTGTTGGTCTTTCTAGGAAGCAATATTCAGAACAGAGTGAGGGCCTTACCTGAACATGTCACATAAAACACTGAATGCATCAGATCTATTTGCCCTGTTTGCACCTTGTTAACTATTTCCACCATAGGTTAAAGTTGTCATTATTCCAAAAAGTGAAGTCTGATGTTGTGGTAACAGCTGCCGAAGTAAAGAACCAGGGACCTCAGAAAGTCCCTGGATTTTCTAAGCATGTTCAATATTAGAGATCTGGTTTGCGATGTGTGCTCAACTGTCTCAATGTTCCCTGCAGAAGCACCTGGGTCAGCACAGGTTCTGTCATGTGCCCAGGTAAGCACAGATTGCTGCACAGACCCACAGACGATGCTGTGACTTTGTACGGTACTGGCTTATGCATTTGCAGGGAAGCATAAGAGTGAGAGTGTGTCTTGTTCAGTTCTACCTAGGTGGCAGGAAATCTGTTGTGGATTTCATGGTCAATAAAAAAAAGACAGGAAATGGCACAAGATTTCTATGTATTGCAATAGTACTGCCAGCAGTCTTCTGTTTAATTAGGGCCATCCTTGTTACATGGTGCTTGTTTAAAACATAATGTGGCTCAAATTAAGAAAATTCTCTATATTTACATAATGCACAATAATGTTACCAGGAAAATGTTTACAACGTGGACAATCTGTGAGGGCTTGAAACAAACAAAAACCACATTTAATTTAATATTTAGAAGCAAATAGCAGCTTGCTTCTAGGATTGATTTTGAAGAAAATTTCAGCTTCTCCCTAAGGCTCAGACACTGCCCGAAACTTAAAATGAAACTTTGCTGTGAGGTTCTGCAAAGTTAATTTAACTCATTCTTCCCAATGCTCCTTATTGCCACTGCTGTGTTCTCCATCTAGTCACATTTAAATTTTTCTGTTGCTTTTGTGATATGATACCAGTCCTTGTCTGGCTGTTTTTTACTGTAATCTCCTGTTCATAAAACTCCATACATCATCTTGCTGCACTGAGGGCATACTTTCTAAGTAAATATTAAGGCTCTAATTTTGCTCTACAGTGTTGTTACAATCCCATTTATTTTCATGTATTATAGCTCCGAGCTAACAATTTGCTTAACTAAGAAGTAATCTGAGGGAAAATATTTTCAGTGAAAATTTTGTGTGTCTCTAGATGTATCCTTTCTGCAGCTCTTTGTTGACATAGGTGATCCTACCACTTCTCACCTGCAGTGAGCATTTATGTTGGTCATTACAGTGCTTTGGCAATGTTCCTGTTATGCTTCTCTGGAATACATGCAGTATTTTCTTCCAAAGCACAATAGACAATTACTATGTTTTTCTCACTAACTTTGTTTACTAAATTAAAATAATGAAGTCTTGTTTCGATACTATATTCCAAAGGGGTAAATATCAATTTGCTTCTAATTCCTTCCTTAACCTTTTGAGTAAGAGTGTTGTGTTCTGAAATACCATCATGGTGACATACTTCAAGGATTATGCCCTACTGCTATTTGGCTCACAGAGTCCCCTTATTATGAGTATTAAGGACACAGCTACTCCAATCTTTCTTCTGTCATAGGGCTTGGAACTCAATAATTGTCTTTCTATCTTTGTCCACCTACAAAGAAGAGGATTCCACTGACACTTTTCCTGGTAGGTTTTACATGACTTACTGGTCTTGAGATATTAGCTGTGATTGTAGCTTCTGCCTTCAGTATGTCTGCAGGGGTTTTGTTCATGTTCCTTTCTTTGGACTGAAGAAAACAAAATCCTCCAAATGAAAATCTGTGTAATTTTTACTTTATTTTCTAATAAATCACTCCTTGAATTCTATCTCTTATGTAAAGTCCATAAGCCTGACCTCCTTAAGATGTATCTTAGAAGTCTGCATAATAATACTTTAATGATGACACTCTCATTTATTTATTTTTCTCTGTCATATTCCACCATATTAAACAAGAGATAAGTAATCATACTGGATCATTAATGTGTATCATCTTTTTTTTTGGCACCTAAAACAATGGAGTTTTTGACTGTAGATAGCAAGTGTACTTTCACTATGAACAGCAAACTGATAGCTGCCAAATATACAGAGAAATAAGAACACCTGCCTTTATGATTTTGAGGTACAAGGCTTTGCCAGATGGAGTGGTAAGAACTGTGAACTTTGGAGATGGGCTGCTGATTAAGCAAACTTCCTACCTAAGTTTTAGAAGCAACAGCAGGGAATAACATCCATGCTTCTCCAGAGATAAAGAAATGAAAACAATATAATGAGTTTGGCAGGAAACTACCAATGATACAAGCCTTTGTGCTTGTGTGTGTTATTTATAACCATTGGATATAATATTATTACATGTTACATACATAAATGTAAAATTTATTTAAGAATGTGTCATTTAGAATGTGCAGCATACTATATATTTCATGATATATCCATATCTGTTAGTACTACAATTAACTGGAAGAATAATTTTGCCCTCTTCTCACTGTATTTTAGTTATGCTTAATCCTTGCCATGCTTGTAGAGTCTAAGCAGTAACAGAATAGTCATGAACACTGTATATTTTCCCTCTTTTCTACAACAGTCCTTTTCACTGTTTACATAAAATGGTGATCCAGTGTCAGAAGAAGAAACTGTAAGAGGCTGAGCTGCCCCCAGTATAAAGAGAAGGCTCTGTATAATGCAGGGTCAGTCTGTTATTTGATTAACTACCACATTTTGTTTAAAATTAACAGAAGAAAACAAACATGAAATTAACACTACAAATTATTAATCTGCCATCAGATCAAAAACTTACAAATTACACAAATATACAAAACTAACAAAACATACAAAATATTAAAAAGTTGTGGAAAAAATTCTTCATTGTGAGTGTGGTGAGGCACTGAAACTGGTTACCCAGAGAAGTTGTGGATCACCCATCTCTGGGAGGGTTGAAGGCCAGGTTGGATAGCGCATTAAGTAATCTGATCTAGTGGGAAGTGTCCCTTCTCATTTTTCATGACAGGAAGGGTGGGAACTAGCTGATCTTCAAGTTCCCTTCCAACTCAAACCATTTAATGATTCTGTGATTCTATTTACATGTTAATTTATAGTACTGTTAGTTAAAGCTGAAATAAGTCAGTTCTCTTGAACAATATCCATAAGTCAACTCATATTGGGACATGCATTTTGAGGAGGAGTGGGTTAATGAAGGGTTTTATTCATTGTTACATTATTTTTGCAAGAACCATTGAAAAACATAGCAATTATCTATGAAACATGTCTTTTGCTTTCCTTGCAAGTTACTGAGTGTTGAAAGGAGGTGGGTACTGACCTTTTCATATTGTAACTGTTCATGTCGGTATTGTCTCCTGCGATAGGTGTGCGATAAAAACTTGAGTCAGACCCAGACTGCTTTTCTTTACAAAGGTTACTAAGATGGGACCAAAAACAATCTTGCCGACATTTCTCAGAAGTGTGTGTTCTGGTGAAAAAACTTGTTCTTTGGCTGCTTTTAGTCACTCTGATTTCTTTTACTTAGAAAGACTTTAACTACTAATGTTTCTTTCCTGTTGCAACAGACTTGTGTAAAGTAATTGGGCAACTGTATGGCTATGGATAATTTTAAGAGGATCTCTACATTTTACTGGCTTGAGTTTGAACTTGTTGGTAGTAACTGAAAGTTACACCTGCAGCTAATTGTCTCATGTTTTGTATAGATTCAGTAGATGGTTAATCCATACAAAATATGGAACTTCGGAAGAGACCTACTTCATGTCCTCTCTGTGGCAGAATCATCAAGGTAAACCATTCCTGACAGCTCTTACATGCCTAAACTCAGTAAGTTGTACAATTATCCAAATCAGTTTACTTCAGAGCTCTTAGTGTTAATAAGGTTTTCCCAAACACTTTAACTTGAATTTCCCTTACTTCAGTTTGATGATTTTATTCTTAAATTACCTGTGGATAAAAGAGGAAAATCTAGTACAAGTAAGTCTTAATACCAAGTATAATGCCTGTCACAAGAGTGCTGAGGACTCATCTGTTCTTACATCCAATCCTGTGTGTCACAGGTAGTTTTCAGCAATGGCTGTGTTTGCAAGGTTCTTCCTGAGAGTTTTCATTTGATTTTTTACACAAATGAATTTTCATCCTTAGTTGGTATACATAGGACATGTTGTTAGAAATCTCATGCTGTACTGCATTTCATCTGCAATGAGGAAAAACTGTGTGCCAGGCCTGTGACAGAAAGTCCAAGGAAAATGTTAAATGTTACAGAGCGGAGGGGAAGAAATAAAATATTGCTGCAGGTGACTTAAATTTGGTCAGTGTCACTTTCTGTCAATAGAATTAGCTTCACATTCTACATCTGTACATGTAATCAGATTCAAGTTTGTTGTGACTTTGATATGGAAAATGAGTAAGACACTAGAGCTGTCAGGGGAGTAAAGGGCCAACCAGAGCTTCTGTATAACTGACTTCCTCAACCTCAAGGCCCAGGCATTCTGCAACTTGATGGTGGCTTTCAGTGTGGACAAAGGCTGAAGCTGCAGGATTTTGTATTAAAGCACTTTAACAATTCTGATGCTGTACCTTCCACTGCATCTCCCAATTACCATAGAAATGTAATAATTATGGCTATCAGCAAGACTTTTCTCTCACACTGTATCATTCACTTCATAGCATTTAAGAAGCAATCAGTTAAATAAACAAATGGATTAAATCTTATCCATCTCTGTCAAGCAAAGGATACAGTACTCATTTAATATGATAAACAGAGCCATATCTCCCTACAAAGCTGGAATCTTATAGCTGAAGTTATATTTAAGTGAGCACAAACTGCATGCTATATCAGTAGCACTCAGTAAGTTGAGTTGACTGACCATAAGGAAGAGAAAGAGACTGACCCTTCTTTTACAAGATTGCTGCTATCTCTATCCTATTTCATCACTGAAACAAGATTCAGTCAAAGACCAAGATAGGTCATGTATTGGCTACCAATTAATAAAAGCAATGAAGATTGTAGTAGTAGTTGTTGTAGTGGTGGTAGTAGTAGTAATAAAATGACAACAACAACAACAACAACACCAATAGTAATTATGTCATATCCTTTGCTTGAGTGTGCCATGGAAAAGGAAATAGAGTGGAAAATGTATTTTCATTTGCAACATATCTTGTGCATAGTGGTTGTTAGAATTACCAAGTTATCCTCAATGCATACTTAACTTTTGAGCATAATTTCCATGTTTACTAGTAAGCGTATGTGTAGTTTCAGGGGAGACAGGGTTATCAAAACACTATGGGATGACAGGCTCTCTATGTGATGTTCTACATGAGAGTCTTCTGTTTGCGATATTAATGACAAGGTACTGCAGACATCAGTAGTGTAAGTTTCCTAGGAGAACTGTTTATGAATCTTGCTGTTACATGTAAGAAAAGGAAGAAAACATAGGAAATGACCATAACTGGACAACAAATACACTGCACATAGCAGTACAAGAGTGATGCGCATTTTTGAAAACACGAGCAAGTGAAGCTTCAAGAGTATTTCTAATGGAGGAAAGTATAAAAATTATCTGGGCATCATGTAAGCAATGGAGCACAGATATCAGTTTTTCATTCTACTCACTGAATGACCCAGCAATGTGTACTCACAGCCCACAAAGCCAATGGAATCCTGGGCTACATCAAAAGAAGCATGGCCAGCAGGTCAAGGGAGTGGATGGTGCCCCTCTGCAGTGATGAAACTTCACTGGGAGCACTGTGTCCAGCTCAAGTTCCCAGCATAAGAGGGACATGGAACCGCTGGAGCAAGTCCAAAGGAGGCCACAAAGCTGATAGGAGGACTAGAGCACCTCCCCTACAAACATGGGCTGAGAAAGTTGGGGCTGTTCAGCCTGGAGAAGGTTGTGTGGAGATGTCATGGACACCTTCCAGCATCTGAACAGGAACTGCAGGGAAACTGGAGAGGGGCTCTTTGACACAAACTACAGCAATAGGGCAAGGAACAATGGCTACAAATTGAAAGGGAGAAATTTAGGCTAGATATATGGAATAACTTCTTTACTTTGAGTGTGGTGGAAGAGGTTGCCCAGGGAGGTTGTGGACTGCCCCAACAATGGAAGTGTTCAGGGCCAGGTTGGATAAAGCCTTGAGCAACCTGGTCTAGTGGGAAGTGTCACTGCCTATGGCAAGGGTGGTTGGGACTAGATAATCTTTACAGTCCCCTCCAACCCTTAGCATTCTATGATTCTATTGTGCATTAGCAAAATAGAATACACTGGCATCAATAAGGGTCCTGGTGAGGAATTTCAGGAGTGGAAATTCTTTTCACTTGTACTGCAGAATCTCAGAAATCACTACTCCCTTATCAGTTACTTGAGGTTGAGTCATGGTTTGTTTTTGCCTTTCACGGGACCATATTTTTATAAACTATTGCAAAGAACAAAGGACATATAACTTGTTTTTCTGGGATTAACGGGTGAAAATACATCAATCAGGTATGAGATGCACTGTGTTTCATTAGAAAATCCTAAACTTATTCCAAGAAAGCTTCCATATAGTTAAACGTGAGATTCAAAAAGTTTGGGAGGTAAGGGTAGTTATAAATAATAGTTTATAGGTTGAAAGGCAATTAACTTTTCATATTCTATTTTTTGCTAACAATGCAATGGGAAAAAATTCTTCTTTGCATCTGTTACGTGAAGTTGTACTGAAACTGTTTCAATAAAGGATCTTTTTCTGAAAAATACTATCAGTATTGACACATTGACTAGCTGGAGCAGAAAGTGTTTGTTACATGTCAAACTTTCCTTTCTCCAATTTAACAGAAAATTAGGAAGATGAATTTGGTCCCACAGTGTAAATTAATGGAGTAATAATGATACCTGATGCTTTAAAAGAAGGGTTGTTTTCATACACTGGTTTCAAGATCATTCCTTGAAATAATTACTGTTTGTGTGAATAGAGACAACCAGTTTCAAAAGGGGCATGAATAAAAAAGTTGTGCTCCTACTTCTAAAGCTTGCTAACCTTTAGTGAACTTCATAACCTGAAATGCCTTGAATGAAGTCTTTTACAAAATGTAACTCTTTTTTCATATCTAAAGTTTGCTTAAAAAATATTAGTACATGCTCTTCTTCCTAAACCCCTTCAATCTTTCATCAAACATGCTTCCTCTACATTCATTGCTTTATTCCACTGTGTAAAACTAGGTGGATTCAAATACAGGAAGAATCTGAAGCATTTGGTTGTTGTTAGTGTGGAGATAGTGGCCTCACACATACCAAATATTAAAAATACTTAGCAGTGTTCAAATGATTTTTGTTTGGGGGCTATACAGCACAAAATCACAGCCTGTAGTACAACCAATCTTTTTCTTTTTTATTTTTATTGTGCAGTACAATTTCAGATTAATAAAACAAACAAAGACAATACTTTTTTTTCTCTAATCCCCACATTTTATTATTTTTTATTTAAATATAGCATACTATACATTGTTGCTCAGTGATTTTGGTATCCCTTTTATTTTCTAAACTCCTCCTCTGTTTTCCTTTTACTCAGGAGACTGTTATGCTCAGGGTGACAGAAAACAGATCTTATGGTTGAGGATCTGGGATACTCTAATATCTGCAGTTTGCTCCCACTACAGTGGGTGTTACAGTATACCAAACACACAGGAATCATTGATTCCTTCAAGGGCTTTTTATTTCGGTTAATTTTCAGAAACCACTACTGATGTCACAAATGGCTCCTGGTTCACTTTGGGAAAGTGATATTTCCTGATCTTGTCGTTTGAGCAGCATGTTGTTTTGAGTACTATGATAATATTTATATATAATCCTCCCCTGACCAAGTTATCTAGGTAATTCTGTAAGAAGATAATTTCATTTGTACCCTAAATGTTCTTTAAGTGGTCATTCAATACTGCATTCGTCCAAACTCATACTGAAGGTTCAGTATGGGTGGTCCATTATGTCTTGTCAGTTTTAATTACTGATTACAAATTTAAACAACAGAAACTTGCTTTTATCATGGTAGTTACGTTTTGCTGTGAGCTGCAATTACATTTAAAATCTGAAATTTTTATTTCTCTTTCTAGAAAAATGTAATTTGTGAAGAAGAAAACTGGTGATAAAGTACCATGAAATACAACATCAGCTATCAACTAAAAATACATTGTCTCTCAATGAATTCCTAGTTTAAAAACAGTTGACTTTATTTGAGGACAGGACATATAATCTGGCCATTTTGTATTTTATGGGAAAGCTTTTGTTTTTTTTGCTTTTTTTTTAAAAAAAACAGCTAATATTTAAATAACAGATTAAGATTGAAGTGCTGGTTAAACATTGACTTAAATAAGTTATAGAAGATTCCAACAACACCAGCCTTTATAGAGGTTAAACATTCTCAAAAAGACACATTAAGCAAGGCTCTCCTTTGTACCAAAATACAGTCTCCAAACAATAAAAATAAAACCAACTTTTTCACAACAAGAAATATTGACGATAAACTGCAGCATCAATATAATCTTATAGTTATCAGTTAAAGTATTTAAAACAAAATAATATTATACTACTTTTGTTTCTTACTAAAGACACTGCAAAGGCTTATTTATTTATTTAGTGGAATACAATGTGAAGACAGTGGTACAAATTGTTTGATGTACTGTTTTCTATTTATCTGCTCTAACAAAATGAATCTCAATATGGTTACACTGGTGAGCTATCCAGAGCTCTCTAAAATTACTGAGTAAAGCAAAATATAAAACAAACCTTATGTACCTTTAATTGAACACACTTCATATTATGCTTAACTTTATTATACTGCAGTTGCTCAAGTTAAGCCATGGGACGAGTAACACTTCATAAAAATGTGCTGGATATTATGTATTTTGAGCCTTCAGTTACTGTGATGGTTATGAAAGGCATGCTAAAGCTGGAAACCAGCACAGCTTTTCAGTTGGCTCTCATATATAATATACATGTGAATAATAATCTCTGAAAAATGCATGAGCAGGATTTTGGATCTCCTGTCTTGCAGCCCTTAGTTAGTTATCGCTCCCACTATATGCCTGTGATTCTACAAGTTGTTACCAGTGGTGAGTGGGTTGAATGAGAGTATTAATTGAATAACGAGTGCAGAACTATGTCACCTTCTTGCTTACGTTTCAGAGGCCAAATGTTGCACTTAAGAATTACACACTACTTGTTTATCTTAACACTTGCAATCTCAGTGATTTTAACAGGACTGTCCACATCAGGGTTCCAACCCAATGCGTGCTGCAGAATATCGCACTGATATCAGTGTGTTAGATTCGAGCTCCAAATTAAAATCAAAATCAGATGAATATACATACAGATGCATTGACACCCAAGTACAGATGTGGCCCCTTCTCTCAATTTCAAAATAGCAGAAAGATCCTTTGAACAAAGTATTTCTTGAAGTTTGTTCTTGAGTGCTGATAAGTACAAAAATTTCTCCAATATAAAGACACCCAGTACCATAAATCCAAGCACTGCTTGTTTGTTCTTTTGATTAAGTGCAAGACAGTTTAGGAAGAAAATGGATTATACACTCTAAATTCTACCTTTAAAGACTTATCTAATACCTATTCTCTGAGTACTTCTGAGGTTTTGACATTTTAATCTATCAACCTCTCTGTGAAGTACTAAGAAAAAGGGAAAATAAGAAAGAAGCAAATGAGGAAACATTTCAAATAAAAAAGATATTTAACATCCTATTAAATAAATAACTTAGAGAGAAATAAAAAGAAATGAATTTAGGACATACAAGCAAACCATACCATTCATTTTGTTAGAACAGTTATACACCACTTTGCTTATCCTCTCCATTTGTCCACAAGGCTTCTCCAGAAATGTCATTATTTGTGCATATGACCCAAGTGCTTCCAGTAAATGTTTGTGTGTCTAACTGTTCATTGAATCATTAGGCTTGAATGAGCAATTAAGGACTTTGATATGAGTTAGTATTCCATAAATAGCATTCCCCATGAAGATCACGCAACAGATTGTCTTATGTCCATCAAGGTCTGTTGCAGTGATTTAAAAAAAAAAAAAGAGTTCACACTGGCAATAAATTCCATCCCCTTTGATCCAGCTTGCATTTTGATTATAAGATATGACAACGAACTAAATAAAGGTATTTCATGTGCCAGCAATAAGTACAAAACCGTCAAAGGCTTCCCCTGCTCTCATTTCAAACATGCAGATGTCTGTGCTACTTCTCTGTGTCTACCTTTTAAGAGAATTACCAAATATTCTTGACATAATAGCCTTTGGTTCAACTGCATCAAAAAAATAGTTTGTTCATCTACGACATTACAACCATAGGAAGAAAGTGAGCTGAAGTGTTTTTTCTTCTTGTTTTCTGTCCTCTCTTCGTGGTTCCCCTCCCATTCAGGGCCACAAACATTTGCCTTCCATTGTGCTTCCAATTTAAGGATGCATATGTGTTATATCCATTTTCTTCTATTCTTTCCTTCAATTTGCAATCGCTATTAAACTCCTTCTGTTAAAAGAAGAAAAAACCCCACAAATTCAGAACAAACATAATATTTCAGCATACTGAAGGCAAACACTTTAAAAAAGTGTTTCAAAAGATTGCAGTGTTCTGTATGTGACAGTCTTTTAGGATTCTGTAGTGCATTTAAATAAAAATATCACTTTGTCCACAGCATATAAGCAACATCAGTTAGGTTGTAAAAAGTGAAACTAACAAAAGATATAATTAATTATTCAATGCATAGATATAGCAGTTAAATGATATAATTCAGCAAGAGTTGAAAATCAACTTCTCTGTGTAGGAATATGGCAACAACATGAAATCAAGTTCTTACTCATAAACACAAAAGTATGAGGAAGCAATCTACAAATCATTAGTTGTATTTCAATTCTAACAAATATAACTCTTAAATATCTTGAATGAGATTATTAATACTATATGTTAAACAAACATATATGGAATAGGCTTATTTCTTATTTAATGTAAGAATCTTTAAACCACACTGGTCATGAAAAAGGGATTTTTGGATAGGTGCAAATCACTGTTATGTTGCTAACACAATTGATGTGAGGTCTATTCACTTGGTTGATCTGAGGAAGGGCTTAGCCTGAAAAGGAATCATGTATGATTCCATATCTTATCAACTAAACAAGGTTGAAAGTAATTTTATGTATGGTACCAGGGATTAAGGTTTTCTATTTTTAAAGGAGAACCACTCTTCGATCTGTTAGAAGGAATAAAAATTAGAAGCCTGTGGAAGCATGTAGGTGAGACTATTTTTTCCTATACTGTTCAACGTACTTTTACACAGATATACTTTTCTATACTGAAGACAAGAATACTACTTTACATAAACAAGTAATCCCTATATATAAACCCATCCAATTTAAAAAAAACTACTTATATTCCATTTAAAAGGCCTTTAAAAATCAGGTGTTTAAAACAATTAAATTAAAACGAAAAATCAGTATTTTGCTGTTTCTGCGTTTCAGAAAATAAGATGTCATTTCTCAGCTCAGGCAGAAACAGGTCAGCATCTCAGAGTATGATATCTACATGCACTATTTTTAATGTGATCATGAACAAGATAAGAAATAATTCTGAATAATAAATCAATTGTCATCATACAGGTAAGAATTTCAGGGACATTGCAATCAAAATCCTTAGATATTTGGCTAGTGAACATATAAAAGTATCTATATTAATAAAACAGGGTATAAAGCTATTTAAAATCTATTTTCCATACCTATTAATTTAAAATAGAATTTTTAAACTAGTTAATTTTTAAACTAGTAAAGTACTTTGATAGAGTGAGAATTTTGTGTGTGTAATTTATACGTTTCACGTAGTTACTTCTACAACCATGGAATACATGCTTAACTGAATTGCACATATTCAAACTCAATTTGGCTCTCAAAGTGCTCTATAATTTTAGGATTGGTAGCTTTTGAACAATGATCAGTGAAGAAGACACTATCAAGGCAAGACTCTTTCCAAACCCATTATTGACATTGCCTATACTCACAAAGCTACATATAGATAATTTACCAGTTATTTTCTGTAATATGTCACCTCTGGCATCAAGGTATTAAAAAGGCAGGTACTCATCAATCACAATTCTAAACCATAGTAACTTCTCCTATCTGCCAATTTGTTAGAGAAACTTAGAGAAGCTTATTTTGTTAAAGAAATGTAATAGTGAGTCTTCTTTCCCTCATTTTAACCAAAATCAGTCAAATGGAGATGTATTTGATTAACATAGAAGCAGCTTTACTTGTTTTCCCAGATGCAGAATGGTACTGAAATCCAACTTTTACTTCTATTCTTAGATAGTAGAGAAAAGTTGATGTTGTGATGTGCTTAAGAAGCCTTACTGGCAGGGGTCTGAGTGCTACACAGGACTGCTTTGCTCATTTCAAACAGATTTCAACATAAGCCTTCACCAACGTCTATTGTGCACGTGCTCAAGGGTGTTTTTACTTTTTTTATTAATTCTGGTATTCATATCCATCTGCAAGCTGCCACACTGTAGTAATATAAGGCTAACTGCAAAACCTAGGATTATGGGAAAAATAATAACAGAAGCATTCTTGAAATCACTAAAGTATTGTGGAATAGGTTTTGATAAATCATTATGTTGTGATTTTATGATATGAATATTTAAAAATTATGTCACCTGGAATTAAAAAGAAAGCTTCCCACATTTGTATCTTCCTGTCAACACTATTTCTAATACACTATGAATTACTGAATCTTATGGCAGCAGTTTCCATCTATGGTACATGAAAGCTGTTTCAAAGTCTTTTGTACATATATAGTGTTGGGATAGACTCTCACCACACCAGCCAAGGCTAACAACTTGGGTAAGAAAACCTGTCTTGGGCTTTGGGATGGACCATCACAAATGACTAAAGTGCACACTCTAAAGTGAGATGTGTGAATTGAAGATGGTGATTTATGCTAAAACCTTTACCTATGTACAGAAGCACACCCATGATCAATGACTGTACTGAGGAACTCAGTACACAGTTTTCTCTCTCAATAAGCACTGGCCATCCTCTATTTCTGACCAGTGCAAATCTAGAAATTAAAATCTACATTTACAGGAGTTTAAGAAAAATTTCTTTGTTCTGGTCTTTCCTTAATATGACTCTTTGACACTGTCCCAGAGTTTAGAAATTCAGAACCATGTTCTTGAAGCAGGAGGGACTAGCCACAGAGCTGTGAGGGAGGACATTTTATATATTTTGTATGAACTAAACATACCCGTAGAAATGTTTCCTTAAAAGAGAAGGTCAAATGTCTAGAAGCCCCTTTAGTCTCACTTGAGATTATCACTGCTTCATTGTTTTCAGCAGAAATAGGAGGCCTAGCTACATTGCTCAACAATAAACTCAGTCCCTACATGTGACCTTCTTCCTATAAAGCATATGGATGATCTGAAAGTTAAGCAACCTTCATATTGGCTCATAACCTTTCCAGGAACTGGCAGAACATTGTAAAATTGCAAACAAAGCCAGATGTATACCAGAAGAACCTGACGTTTGTGTAATGATGGGGATGTGTGAGGGTATATTTCAGTTTACGTGTCAGATTTATAGATTATATTGCATTCTATTAAAAATATTTGGATAGTTACTGAGTTTTTTTGGGTTGGTTTGTTTTTGTTTGGTTGATTACTTTTGGGTTTTGGTGTTTGGATTTTTTTTCCCCTGAAAGTATCAGTAACCCCAAACTTACACATACAAATAAAGTATATATGGACAACTTTCAAATGTTACCTGAATTCTGCTCAAAGATTATCTGCTGATATTTAAGTTCACTTGTCTTTGTACTGTCCATAATCTTATTCATTAATCAATATAGTCAATTTAAAACTTAGTTCTCTAGGAATCTTCTTCAAAGTTTTAATTTGATGAGTTAGTGTGTTTACTCCACCAGCTCAAGTTTCCATGATTTCACGTACACTTTATCCCTCTTTCCACCCCCCACCCTTGAAGTACTGCTAAATGTGATTGCACTGTAGAAAAAACAGTGAAAACAAGCCTTAAAGATTACATTTTGTAGGACCGTCTCCACTGAGCATTCCTTAATAAGTAGTGTGACTGAGGCAGTAAGCATGATAAATCCCAGCAGCTGTGTTGGTATGACATGAGCTTAGCAAACAACAGGAAGCGTATGGAGAGGGGTGATCCTGGTTTATCAGAGGATGAAATTTTGATGAACAGCTCATTTCAGCTCTAATTAGTAGCAATATACACACAAGAGGTGTTTTCAATAGGCAAGACAGAGAACTATGCTGACTACTGAAATCCATTTGGAATGCAAAAAGGTACTTACAGAGCCGTAGACTTTTCCTTTTTTGTTCATGGCTAAATAGTAGTTGCTCTTAATAGACTTGACTGCCACAACTCCAATTTCTACAGATGTTATCTCCAATATGCCTAAAAAATAAAAATCGAACTATTTAGTCACATTGTTGCAGGATCTTCTCACTATAGAAAAGACAATAAACCTGAAAAATACTAAACTTGTAATATTTGGGACCAACTGACCCAAAAAATCAACAAAATTATTCTTTAAACCATTGCAAAAGTATAGATAAACTTTTTTTCAATTAACATATTTTCTTTGCTAACCCTGCATTCTAAACCCCATAGACAACTGAAACAACTCCATTCTTATTAACATGGATTTTACTAAAATTTATCAGAAGAGACATTGAAACCACAGCATCAAATTAAATATGTAGCATATGTCAATTGAATATTAGATTTTTTCCCAATCTTCCTAACCCTTGGTAAACAATTTATGCCTTGTAGGACATTTAGATAAAATAAATGTCTTGGTTGCACCGAGCTGATAAATTCACTTTCAGCAAGTGTGTTGACAATGTGGGAAATAGTAAAACCAACATTAATGACCCCACTATCTCTGTCTTTCTGTCTTTCACATACCAGAAACACTTTGTTCTGTTTATAATAAATATGACTTCTCCTTCCCCCGCCCCCC
>VZTJ01000302.1:27543-48928 GCA_013397795.1 Orthonyx spaldingii
GGCCTCCCCCTTCCCCCGCCACCCCCCCCTTTCTGGGACACTGGATGGTTCAAGGGACCAGTAATGGGAGATACACCTTTTCATCTCTGTTTTCTGCCCAGGAGCACATTGAAGTGGGAGTAGGAGACTGGCTCCAACATTTCTCCTGTTCTCCTGACATTTATAGTCATAGCTGGATCAAGAGCTGGCTAACTCAGTGTGGTACACTAAGGGTATATCAATAGGGAAATTACAGGAGAAGCAAAACAGCCGTCTTTAATTAGATTGTGATAGTTTACATATACCAGGGTCATGCCATTGACAGAGGCAGCTCAGTGAGTTGATACCCGCCGAGGTCTATTATCTTTATATTATTCTTAAAACATTGTTCCTTTTCACAGCAAAGAAAAGCCAAAGTTGCTCTCTTGATCTGGGAGAGCTTTGTTATAGAGGACTGAGCAGCTCTCCCATGGGACATCTGCTGAATTAATTGTGTTCAAAATCAGAGTAAGTGGACTAACTTGTGGATGGAAAACTATTAGAGGGCAAGAATGTGATGCTAACACTGCTACAACACCATGAGTGACACCTTTTTTTTTGTATTTTCCATGCCAAAAAGTGATGAGAAGAATTCGGTTAATTCTTTCTACAGTCTAACACCAGTAACAAGACAAAAAAACCAAACCAAGTCGCAAACAAAGAAGCAAAAAACCCAAACCAACCAACCAACCAACCAAAGAAAAAACCAAAACAAAAAACAAACAAACCAACCAAACCAACCAACCAACCAACCAACCAACACCAAAAAAACCTCCTGGCATAACATGTGCCATTATAAATTTTTATGTTGAAAGGGATTAAACTGAGATAGATTTTGCCATACTATCCTTGTAACACTCACATCATATTAGACTATTTCTATAAACTGTTTCACTAACAGCTGAAGTAGAACAGTAATTAAATAAGGAACTTGTACAGAATCAAACCATTTTAAGCATCTTGCACTGGAATGATGGACATCACTGCTTTTCAGTAAAATAGTTACATAAAAGTAACACAAGTATTCATATATTTAATGAAAATACAATCTGTTTTTTGTGGTAAAGCTTGTTTGCAATCTCACACTCCATTATAGTCCTGGTGGAGCAACTGTAAGGAGGTAATGTGGAGAAATGCTACTACATTTACATTATATCCGCAATAACTAGCTTGATTATACCTAGTTAAACTATTTTGTTGTAGCCAAGTTTAGCAGAATTTTTCCAAATTATTATCAGGTTGATATTATCATCACTAACAATCCTGAATTTATTCTCACTGAGTGTATTCTGTGTACTTGGAAGTTGAAAAAGAGATAATTTTCATTGACAATTTTGCATATTCTATCTTCTACAGTATTTCTTTCAGGGGAAGTGGAAATTTTAATGGATGTTTTTCTTTCAAATGAATTTAATCTTGATCTGTTAACCCTTGGGTAATAGGGATCTAATTTAATACTTTGCTACTCTCTGTACTCTCCCAGGACTTCACTGGAGCTACCTGCTAGTTACAAGCACAGTTACAATCTAGATTTTTTCTGGATTGCAAATTATTCAGTGTTATTTACAGGAAAAGAATCTCTAATTTGATAGAAATCCTTTGATGGCAATAGGAATCTTTCATTGGTTTCAGTGATGTAGACAAATTTCAAAAGTCAGCAGGAGAGCACCTACTCATCTGACACGAATCTTCAAGAAGGCCTAAGAACTTTCTGGACTCTGAAATAATTGAATTTGAAGCAAAATAAGTAAAATGCATTTGATGTAAGGGTGAAAATATGCATTTGATTATTCTTGAAACATTATTAAATTCAACAGGAATATATTAAAAAAGGAAATTCAGGCATACAGTATGAAGCTTAAAACTACAGTGTTTTCCCCTTTTCCCTTCTCTTTCTTTCTTTTTAATTTCTAATTCTACAGCCATAAATGTTAACTTTTCTTAGGAGCTCTTTTTTATTTTCTTTTCTCTAAGACTGAAACAAAAAAGGCACTTCAATATGCTTTCTTGCATGCTTCTTGTATCTGATTTTATACCATTGCTTGGGCTTAGGTATTTCCGTGCCTTAAGACTTCATTCCAAGATGTGCAAAATAAATAATTTCCATGATAGAACATGACTTGTAATTCTTGATAATAAGCAGTACAAAAAAAATTGTTATTGGGGCAGAAGTCTTAGGAGTTATTTATTCTGTTTTCATGCTTCTTAGGAACTTGGAAATGAAAATAAATTAATTACAAAAAACCAAAATGCTCTGGCCTCTATTATGGTTTTAAACCAGATAGCACACTATTATTTTACAGCCATAACTCTGTAAACTCCAACAATTACAAGTAATCCCCATTGACCACATCCACTGTAAAAGCATAGCTTTCAATACCCAAACCATTCCCAATTCATTATAGTTAGAAAATTTCAAATATCAGCTTGAGATGTGTCCTGTAGCTATGCATGTGCTCTCTTTACAGGTCCCAAAGGCTTTAAACATATTCCCAATAGAACCCAAATGTATTTAACTTAAATAAACTGCATTTTT
This sequence comes from Orthonyx spaldingii, assembly GCA_013397795.1. Classification (NCBI taxonomy): domain Eukaryota; kingdom Metazoa; phylum Chordata; class Aves; order Passeriformes; family Orthonychidae; genus Orthonyx; species Orthonyx spaldingii. The sequence goes on from VZTJ01000302.1 coordinate 30,098, forward strand.
ACAGTTTATAAAAGTGATCATTATACATATTAAAAGGCAACAAAAACCTGACAGTTTGTCTTCTTGTTTTGCACAGAGGGACTGTAAAAAATACAAGTGAAAATTGCACTTCTGTGATTAAGTATGTTAATTCAAAATGTTCTATGTTTTACAAAAATGCTGGCAATGAAGCAAAAAAATTACAAAATATCCTAGAAACTGGGTGAACTTATGTCAAGCATCTCTCAGGAAAGACAACTTGACAGAATATCAGATCTGTTGTCAAGGCAGTAGTGCAGTGGATGCAAACATTCTGCAACAAGAAACACTTGATTCTGGGACCAAGTTCAACTTCATTGCAGTGTGAGGCAGTGGTCATTTTTCTGTAGTTGTGTCATTTGTGTAAGGAGTTCTTATAAACACATTTAAAACATCCCCAACACTAGTTGAAGTCCTCCCAACGTAGAAGAATGGAACTACCATGCATCTTCCTACACCTTTCAGACCTTATATTGTAAATGTACCAATCCACAAAAAATCCCTCTCTCCTTTGTGTTTTTGTCTGTTTGCAAAAATATTGCAGATGAAGAGTGAATTCAGCTGGATAGAAAGTGATGATGACTGAGAGCTTCTGAAAATTTTTTTTCCCCCAAACAATAACAAGAAACTGCTAGGCCCATGAAGGAAGCTGCAGCTCTTAGTAGGTAACCGGAATGACAGGACTTGGTGCCTCTGTAGGTGAGACTCAGCTGACTTCTCAGATCTTTGAATTTTGTGCTCTACAGGAAGTTTTTCTGAAGGGGTGCCTTTGACTACCACTGGCTTAAGTAAAAAAAAGTTAATGTTCAGGCATAAGGTTGAAGTAGTTCAAAAAGTAGTTCTTAGTAGATGGCTTGAAAAAAAGTGGTTTAAAGCAAATAGATTTGTTGGATGTAGTCACGGAAGTGTAGCACTTCATGTAGAGTGAAGTGCTAAGGCATATGAGGACACTGCCTCTGTTTCCACTTTATTTCACCAATTACACCTGTGCAAAGCAAGTTGAAAATATCCCCAAATGACAAGTTATACTGACATTCCTATATTTTGTCTGTATTTAGTGATAATAGAAAAAGGAAGATGATGGATTACTAGCTAAAACAAACCTAGGGAACTGAAGATAGCAAGCAAGTCTTGCCTTTGACAAGTTTTTTAATGCACAAATATAGTTCCACTAAAAGGCAATATTACGTATTCTGTACTTGAATTTGAAAGGGAGCTTAAGACACAAATCTCAGAACCCACAATGCCACAGTTATGAGCAGAAATCTCAAAGAGTAACCAACCTGAACTATAATCTAAATTTTGACTTAAAAATAAAAGTTTATTTGAAGTCAAAAGTGGTTCTGTGTCTCTTATTTATACTTAATATTTTTTGAGGCTGCCATCTTTCCTACTTTAAATAATAAGTTAAAGTACTAAAAGACTACAAAAGCAACCTGCTAACGTGTCATATTTAGATCAACTACAGCCAAAATATTAATGTCCCATGAATTTTCCTATTCAGTGCCCACATCTAATGCATGTGGATAAGCCTGAGATATGTATCCAAACTTTTGGAAGATTATGGTAACAAAACCCCTGAGCCTTCCTACATCAGCATATTATCAGCATAAGACGTGAAATCTCCACAGTGCATAAAAACCACATAAAAGACTAATTATTAGAGCCTGTTCTCAGATCCATGGTCTGTACGAACTCCCTTTTTATCTTTACTGATTTTATGGCTTTAATTTCAGAGCAAAACACAGATGACTCAACCAATGGTTTCCTGTAGACCAAGCAAATGGAAGTGTAACAGCAGTAGGGCACCTGGGATGAGAAAACCTCTTAGTGATTAATAGTGAGAGCTGTTGGTTAGCAAAGGAGGAGTTTAGGTTTAGCTGCAAATTGGCAGGAATCAATTTAACTAGTATACATCCTGACACGTAACAGAAACAATTAACTCAGCATCACAGTTAGCCTACATTTTCCCCTCTTGTCAGGGAGGCAGCTTTCCCTCTGAAAGACAGGCAACTTCAATGGACAATTCTAAACACCTCCACTCCCTTTATTAAGTTTCCAAAGCTAGATGGGTTAAACTGAAGCAAAGGAAATGCTGGAAGTGACTTTGAGGACACATCTATGCTGTCAGTTACAATGAGATGTTCCCTCAAGGACACCATGTCTGTCACTTTCATCACTAACACACAAGCATGTAATCAGATTTAGCCAAAAGTGCTAGGGAATATAAACATGTTTGGTTCCTTCAGATGGATTTAATTCATGCAGCTGAGATGGGATGGCAACATGTAGAGCCAACTGTACCTAGTTCTGTTAATCAGAGCTCAGATTTCTTGAGCTCTGTGTTTTGAGCCAAGATGGGAAAACATATAAACAGCTGCATGAATGTTGATGGAAAATGTTAATGTCAGAGCATCTCAGCCTGCTTGACCCCAACACTGCACGATTTGGTAACTTTTAGATTAGACACAATGTAGGAATATATTATCTGATCTGTTTTTGGGGCAGAGGAGCTATAAGTTACAACTCATACTAACCAAGGAATAGTAGTGATTCATATGCCAAGAGAAAAAATGGAAAACAAACCACCACTATCACCACCACAGTATAGTACATATGATTAGATACAGGGTTGTAGTTATCTGATTAGATCTCTTGACAAAGATGGCTTTAGGAATTTCAGCCCTCCCTTTCCCCTGATACTTTTTCCTGCCTCTGTGCTGAAGTTCACCAACCCTTCAAATGTAACTGTTTGTGGAGCAGCACTATAAACAAAATCATTGGAATGATCTGGCTTGGAAACAACCCTCAATAGAAAACAAATCAACCTAAAACCCTAAGGACTAAACAATCCAAGCTTTTGCAGTCAGTTCTAGTAGTATATATTTTCTAGACCTCCTATTGCTCTCTTTTTGGTCTCTTTCCAGTTGACTAATTTTTTTGAAGTGAGGTGCCCAAGACTGGACCAATGTTCTAACTAAGGTCTGATGGGTACTGACTTGAGAATGATTACTTCATGTGTTTATAAGGAAACTTGGATACTAACCCAAATTCTAATCGAAACTTGGCAGTCCGTCTATGTTTCCATTTTGTAGACAGAACCAGACACTCAGGATTTCTGCCAAATCTTAAATTTCCATGTCTCCACAGAAACATGCAGGAGAATGGAAAGCTTAAAAGTGAGTACTACAGCTCAGTAAATTTTCTGTGGGCTGTGTGGACCTGACTATTTCAACCTGGGTGAAATCCCAAGTTATCTTTCACATTCATGATTATTATATTCACCGCCTGCATTTTACCACTTGAAAGATTCAAAGTGAATAACTTTAACTGGAAGAGGCTGGAGAGAGGTAAGGCTATTCCCTTTAACGTCCATCCTAACAGACTAGGGAGGGATAACACAGAGTTGCACTGCAGAAGAAACAGTCCAAATGCATGGTGACTGACAGAAGTCTCTGTACATCACCAGCAATCTGTCCTTTTCCTCCTGGGGAGGGAAGGACCTTCTAGCTGAGTGGAATGTATTGGCAAAAGAACTAATGGGCAGAAATTAGCTAGCGGATACAATACATATATATACAAATGGGGCGCAAATGATAATTAAATGGAGTCAAACAGTATTTAGACACTGACAAGTATGAGCAGATGGAATTGAGTCTTGGTGCTAAAGTGGTCAGAGTACATATAAACAGATGAAAAAAACTCTTATGAGACATTGTATAGAAGTTGTGAGAAAGGAAGCTCAGTGTGTTGCAGGGGTCCTCTGCAATTTGTCTACCAACAATCTTTATCCAAATGACAAGTTTGTTGTCTGCTACTGAGACTGTCTGACGCACACTGTCGCTGTTGTTCTAGCTAAGGCTGCTAGAAAAACAGCTAAGTGGGACAACAGTTCTTTTTCATCCGTTGTGTTTCATTTTGGACCTCATTTATCATATGATGAATCTTGACTCCCCTTTGTGCAAAAAAACAGTACTGCAAAAATCTGATCTGTCGTTTCCTCATCTCTAATACTTACCTTCCTGTGGAAGGTAGGAGACGGAAACATAACTACCTGCATAGCTATCACAAAGCTTGGCAGTGTGCATTGCACTGCCTGTGGCAGGTAGCATCCTCCCTGTATCTCTATGGGCATAATGACCTTGTAATGGGGTAATATAGAAAAAAATTGCAAAATTCTACAGGCTTCTCTTTAAAATACCATGACTAAGAACAGTTTCTAGCAGTATTCTGCTACAGCTATGTTTCTCTGGGAAAAAAAGGATGTTTTAGTGTTTTCCCTTCAAATCAGAAAGTTGCCAAACACACTAATCCACAGCATCAATTAGTTGTTGAGCCTAATGGTTTATGTCTGTCTTTGCCTCACAGAAGAAAAAGGAATCCATGGTATTTTAAAATATGGGATCCACATGTTTATAATGTAACATTACCCCTGGACAGCTATAATGATCATTCTTTTTCACAAAATTATATTTGGTGGTAGTTACTCATCAACACTTTCAGCAGTTTTCTTCTGCAATGCCACAAATATTCCTAATGTTATTTGATCATAATAATCACTCTTGCAAGAAAACTTTATAAGGACTCTGGGAACAGAATGAACATCTGAGAAGCATAGATTAGGGCAACAGTGTAGTATGGGTAATCAGTATTAAGAAAATAAATGCAAACAGTATTTCCACTGTATCTAAAAATTCTTTAGAATTTCTATCTGTTTTTTGCCCCTCATAGCTTTTTTACTCCAGAAATTTTTTTCGTAACCAGACTGGATATGATCATATAAAAGGCAGGTTCTGACCTTAATACTTTTATTTATATAGTTTTGGACAATGTTGTATATGATTTGATGGGTGATTTTGAGTAGCTCAAAACCTGGTGGGTGCTATGCAAACAAACTACTGTCTATTTCAGACAAAATATTTATTGAAAGACACAATTGTTATAACAATTGTTATTTGAGAGTCTTAGAGTAAAGAAACAGAAATTAATTGCAAGTTGTTATTATATGAGAAGATATTAAGGCCAGCAGTTTAGCAGCTGAAAAGAACTCAATGACCTCTGATCACCAGTTCACTGCTTTATCCATTAATTGTTTTGCTTTCTCTGACATAAAGAATTTTGTCTACTTAATTCTCCTAAATGACAACCAGTCAAAATGACACTATTCAATAACTGTATTATTCTTGTTAAAATGCTATGTGACCCACTTCTCATTTTTAATGTTAGATTTATACTTTATCTTACCTATTCTGTACATTTCTTTCTTCATCAAGGGTTTGCAGTAAAAGCATGTAACAAGGTCTGTACTCTAGCACACATATGTAAACTGTGGCCTGCTACAGTGCAAGCACCTGTTATATATCTTTCACAGTGTTTTCATCTTTAATACTTGACTGTCTCTGACCAGGTTAGACCTGGTATCTTCAGACTGCTAGTACAAACAGTTCTTTTTAAACTTTGATGAGCACTGATAAGTGCTGTCTTCTTAAGCATTCATTCAACACCTCATAAAAAACCAGGATGACAAAATCGTCAATCTTGCACAGAAACTTAAAAGGCTGATCTGAAGAACACAATCACTTCACACCCTTCTGCTTTCATTATCTTCAAGTCTCCTTCTATATAGTTTCCATCTTCCCTGCTGGCATCCTCAGATAGAAGCTAACAAGCATGTTTTGCACATAAGATTATGTGATCTAATTGCACACACTTGCAACTCATGTCTTGTCCTTTTATAAAAACTATGTTTCCCTGGCCTGGGTTGCCAAAATCTTTTTGGGGTTCCTTTTTCTTGAACTATGTAAGTGTCTTGCACAAATACTCACAAAACTTTGCTTGGGTCACTTAAAAGACAATCCAGAAGATTTGATACATTATTTCCAGCTTTTCTGCTCAACATTCTGTAATTTAACAGTAGAAATTATGTTCAGCCAACCAAACCCAATCAACCACTCAACTGACAGTGAGCATGATTTCTGCTGTTATCCCAGCAGAATCTATGTCAGGAAACATGTAGAGGGCAGACAAAGAATGTCCCACCTTCTTTACATCTATGTCAGGTCGAGAGATACCTTAGCTTACACTACTGTCTAACACGGCAAACAGAACCTGTCCCTAGGCCATTTGGTGAAAACTGTCTAACAATCATATTCACACCTTCTAGGCTTGGTCTGGTGTGTCCTTGAGAGGACTTGGTTCAATTTTCCTCAGAATATTACCTCTAGAGGCTTTACGCATATGTCAGACACATCTGTGGATTTTCTGTTCTGGTTGTCTGACATATTGTGCAGACTGTGTGGCAGCCCACCAGTTTGCTGTTTGTCTGATGGCAAGGTCATGTAGAAGCTGCTTTTCAAGGCCTGACATCAAACTTAAAAACCAAAGGAACTAAGACTGGCTTGCTCTTGTCTGTATTGTCCCTGCAGTGAATTATCTTGAAAATTTTGTGCAAGTTGATCCCAGAAGAAAATAGTTCATGCCAAATAAAGCTAAGTGTGAAGTAACATGCAGTGTAAAACAGGAATGCTGGATCCAACAGTCATCTTAGGAAATGTGTTATTTGACAATGCAGAGCTGCAGACAGCTATGGAGATGAGCAGCTGAAGAACAGAGCTGCCATATAATGGAATTTTGCATGTGGATACAGAAACACCTGAGAATGTGAGATCAGTGGTGAGCATGCTCCTTGTACAGCCTGTGCACAGACATTAAATATAAAACTATCTACAATGTCTTATTGCTTGTGCATGACCAACTCCACAATTGTATTCTAGGTAGCCTCCATTTTTCTATACACATGCTGTGTAGCTGTTGTATAGTAGACAACAAATAAATGAGTTATGGGATTAAAAACAGGAAAAAAAGTAATAATTTTTTCCTCAGGAAAGTAATCAACAAGGTCCTGGTATTTTCTGTGCTCAGTACATTCATTAATGATTCACAGTAGTGCCATGACAAACCCTGCTGATTATACTAAATTATTCAGGGAACTAAATCTAAAGGAACTGGGAATAATTGCAAATGACTCTCAGAACCCAAGCTGATAAGGCAATAAAATATCAGAAAAAATTCAGTGTAGGTGAATGTTGTAAAAGTGATGCACACAGGAAAAATAATGTTAGGTTTATAAACATAGAATGTGTTGCAGAATGGCCTCTGGCCCAGCTGCTAGTTCTTTGTCTTATAACAGATACTGAAAAAAATTAGGAATATACAGGAGAAGAGTAGGGAATATTTATGAAATGAAAAATACAGTGACAAAGTTTAAATCCATCCATGACTGCATTTTGAACACAAATGTTACCTTTGTCTTGTCTCATAAAAGATAGACTAGAACTGGAAAAGCTACAGGAAAGAGCATGATCAGAAAAAAGGATTTACTATTATATGAGGAACAACTAAACCCCTGGGCTTTTCAGGGTGGTTTAGAAATTGCTTCAGTAGGACAAACCTACAAAACTGTAGGTAACTTAGAGAAATGAAGTAGGAGCTACGGTGCACTGAATCTTAAAGGAAATTATTGGCCAGAAAACAACAATTTAATGTTTAAAACAAAAGAAGTGATTTTTTTCACACTTGTCAGATTGCAGCAGTCATTGGTATGATGTCAGTTTACCTGAACGGAGAAGCAATTAGGGCAATTAATTCCAAAAATATGTTCCTAAGACAAGAATATCAATACCATCATTAGTCTCTGAGTTGTATACTGATGCACACTAGGGAAGTATAGCAGGCAGTTAGCACTGATTGCATGTTCTTCTCTTTGGGCTTCTCCTACTGCTACTGTCAGAAACAGGAAACCAGATTGACCTTTAGTCTGAAGCAGTGGAGTCACCCTTTAATTCTTACGTATACATCCCTCCATGGAGAGAAATGAAAGAAAGCAGAGAAGCAGCCAGCAAAGACCTGTCAAGAGCAAATTCTGTTAAATCTAATCTGATTTTATAACAGCATAACAGATCACGCCATTAAAAGGGCTATATAGTTAGGTTTTTGACACAATCACTTTATATTATCATAAATAAACTCATTTAATATAAATTTAAGTAGGATGAAACACAGGCTAGCAAACTGCATTTAGAGAATTGTTCCCAATGATTCATTGCAAAAATGGAATGAAGTGTTGAGGAAATGCAAATAGAGGATGAAGAAGAACAAGATAACTATTTTGCGGAAAAGTTTCTGAGTGGCTACTGTGTACAATGTGGCCTTAAGGGAGCAACATGAAAAGTGAATAGCTTCCTAACATATTTAAACATGTTGAAAATGCAAAAGAAAATCTTTCCCTATAATCTAGCATTTGGAAGAATTTATCTGAGCTCTATGCTCATTTCAAGATATGTCTAAAGGAGGGCAATAAGCATAGTGATAGACATAGAAAAAATAGTTTGTAATTGAAAGTTAAATAAAGTAATCCTGTTTATCTTAGAAAGAGGAGAGTTGGGAAGGAAAAGTGGAACAGTAACTTTCAAGTACTCAAAAATTTCTGTGAAGAGGAAGGAATACTCCATGCAAGAGACAACAGAAATAATGGGCTCAGCTACACAGAAGAGTAGGAGAGGATGTTAAGAATAATAAGGTTTAAATAAGGGTGATAAAAGCTCTCTTTATTCATTAAAGATGCTTTGGAGTGTGTGCAGACTTTAAGAGCAGGTAATAAAAGTGTCCAGCTGAGTCGATGATAGATATGTTGTGGGACAAAGGGATGTACCACATGATCTCTTGAGAATGCATCCAAGCTCATAAAACTGTGTTTTCACGCGCAGGAAGTCAATCAATTATTTCTGAAAATGTTGGACTTACTACACTATAAAGCAGTATTTTGTGCAGTGTTTGCATGTCAATGTACTTACAGTGTGCATGGTGTGCTGCTGATTTTTGGCTACAAAGAAGCCAGTCAGAACTACTGTATGATATTTGTGACTAATGCACCGGAATTTCAGAAGTGCAAAGAAACATTAAAGGCCCACAGAGCAGCAGAAGACAGTTCAGATATGTGGTAGTCCTAGGCAATAGTAGGAGTGGTATCATTTATATTATGCTCACAAGAAATTCAAGACCATAATTGTTTCACATTGCATTGTCTTTATAGATTACATATACTTTGGATACTTGCCTTTAAATTGTGAGCTTTATGTCCCTCATCCCCATGTTCTTCACTCGCTTATTTTGTGCTTATAGATCTGGTCAAATGCAACACTGACCGATTTTCCTTTTTGCTTTATTAAAAACCATTCAAACACTGTAGACAGTACTGTTTATATATGAGACATTGATTTCTGTAAATGAGTAATAATTGACAACTGTACTAACCCTGTCAGACTGAAATGTGAAGGGACTTCTACTTAAAATAAAAGATGTGTTTGAATACTGGTAAATCCTACAGAACCTGTGTTTCAATACCTGAAAACTGGACTCCCAACTGTAGTTTCTACAAGAATTACAAATTAATGGATCTCCTTTCACAAATCAGACTCATAGACAGCAAGTATCCTACAAGGCAAAGCATGAAGATGCCATGTATGAAAATTGGATTCTGAATGTCCATGGTTTTCTACCCACTTCTACAGAATTTTTTTTTATTCTTTACTTTCTGGTGCCTCTTTTTATCTTCAGGCTCACGCTGTAATCCCCACCCGTTTCTTTGTAGACACTGACAAAATAACTTGATTAAAAAAAAGTAAGTTGAAACATATGACTAAGGATCACAGTGGCTTCCTTTAATCTCTCAGTCTATTTATTTACTTTACATATTTTGCTGTTTTAAAAATTTTGTGCCAAGACCATGCTTTAGGAGCTCCTTGCTGGTTTTAAACTAACACAATAAACAACAGTTACAACACTGCTGAATCTATTGTCACGCATCTGCTCAATCATAATTTACTTCCATGCAACTGCAGAGCAATTGAACTGCCTGACCCCACTCGGTCCCACCAGTTACATTCTCAGCTGCCTATGAAAACACAAAAGCCTTCAGAGAGAGCAGAAGATAAAAATCAGGTGGGAAAGATGAAAGAAATTTTTTCATTAGGGTAAAGATTATATTCCAAATATTTTCTTTGTTATGACAATAGAGTAACATAATTTGACACTATTTGTGTTGATTTTTAATTTCCAGGTCCCATATATTTCACTTACATAGTGAGCAACAGCAAATGCTCTGTAAAATCTTTAAGAAAGAGATGATGAAATTCTATCTGGCAAACCACCTTTCAGCACTCTGGTATTAAAGTGGAACAGCTCTGGTGCAAGGGGATCTAGCATGTTGCCTGAAGAATCTCAAAGCTTCCAGTGCCAGTGCTAAAATACCAGCTGATGAGATCCAGTGCCCACTGACCTCAGAAATCCCTTCTAATTGATCTTAGGTCTTTAAATATCAATCTCTGATATCAAAAGTAGCAATTCCAGTACTAATGGGGCACAAAAAAGGGAGATGTGTGGCCACGTTCCCAGAGAGGTAAGTTACCCACAGTCAAGAAGATAGAGAATTTTCAAAGAGTGATATAAGTTTATGCCAGATTTACCCTTCCTCCTCAAATCCCATTCCAACAGGACATATCAGATGAATTGGTAATAGTAATTATGCCAGTCACCATTCTCAGCTGTTTCACAATTGTTTGCTTAAAAACATCTTAAAAACAACATTAAAGTTCAATGCTCATAAATAGAAAGATTTTAATGGGAAGTATGCTTGGTTTCATACAGCCTTATCTCTTCTTAGAGGTGTAACACATAAAACCAGCAATCAGTACTATCACAAATTATCATGTAATCATCAGCTGATACTTCAGCAATTCCTGATTTCTGTGCTACTTCTAACAAAACATACACAGTTTTGAAAACGATACAAAATATATTCTTGCACATCTGTAGCCTGTACTAGATTAAAATCTACAATTTTTCTTAGTGCAGAACTAAAAATCTGTAACTCCTTGGATTTCTTGCTTAGTTTCTCATTGAAGCTACATCTTCATTTACATAAAAGCTCTGAGCTATTCATTAACAAAACTGAATGAAAATTTCCAGTGTAAGTAAAAGTTATTAGGAGAAGCCAGCTAAGACCTAAACTTCATTTCTTCAAGAAACCTAGCTTATCTCTCATTAAGAAGGGGCTAAGGCAAATCACTGATGGGACCAGTCTATAATGTCTTCCCACTCCACTTTTATAAAAAGATTATATCATGTACATTAAAAACAGGCCATTACATCTGTAAGTGTTAACAGACATGCACCTGAATGCCATTTCCACTTATTTTTTACTTATTAGCATACATATTACCACACCTGGAAAGCGCGTGACCCTCATTGCAGGTTCATTAGCAATGAGAGCCGGTAAGATCAGTTTGGAAAGCCAGCAAACAGTTGATTCAGAGGACTGATTGCTTTGCTGCAGTGACCTAGCAGAATAATAGAAAAGCTTGAAAGAGACTCTGCTGAGATCTGTGTCAATGTTTTATCTGGTGACACTACAACAATTAATAAAACCAAATTTTACTAATTTTTTCAAATGATCTGAATATCAATCTCTGATTGCCAACTTAACCATTCCAGCATTCTGGGACATAGCAGAGATTTCTAGATGCCTTTTCAATTCAGACAATACTTCAAAAAAACCTTTGAAGGTTTTTTGAAGGCCAAATTAAAAAATGTCATATGTTGTTCTATTTCTTCTTGTTTTTATTATCTATGTTATATCTGAAGTGGCTGTCTTGAAAAAGAGCTAAGTGACTCCTGTGACTGAGGATCAGTAGAATCCATACCTATCAACTATACCTTTCCAAACTGGATCTGTCATATGCAAACTGAAACCTCAGTGGAAGGCACTGTGTTGAAACTGGCGTCATATTTAGAATCTGGTCCTGATTCCACTGTAAATGAATTAGAAGCATTAAACTCAGAGAAGATCACTGACTTTTGATAAGAAGGTGGCTAATGGGGCACTGTAAAACATATGCAGAAGACAGTGACAGCTGATTCTGATTTCTCTTCTAACATGTGGATTATGTTACACTCACCCAAGCGCTAAGCTTTCATCTCAAACAGTTGTGAAGGTGAAGGTTTCTAGGGGTCTCATTCTCTAATTATGCCTGACTTAGAATTCACTTAACTTAGACTAACACAGATAGGAAGTCAAGTTCTGTTAGCTGTTCCACCTTTCACCTTACCACACATCTGGGAAATATTCAGATCAAGATCATAACCTTGCATTTTGGCATTAGCTACCTAAAAAAACATTAAGATATCACCAACAATTTGCCTTTGACTGGGGAAATTAGAAGCATATTTGAGATGTAAACACTGTTGTGGCACTAATATTGCTGCTAATGATTAAAGGCTGCTACTTTAACTATAATGGAATAAACCAAAACTGACAGTCTTAGTCCATGCCCATTTCCAATTTAAACAAGATAAGGAAATCCCAGTGGTATATCATATTCTGAATGAGGAGGAAATCTGGGAGTATTTACAGATGAGTATTTTCAATGAGATTTACAAATGGAAAGCAGTATGTGTGAAGTACTGTAATAAATTTGTGGTTACAAAGCACAAGTGAGGATAGTACCCAGCTCTTTCTGCTGTAAGAGGCCTCTCTACCACTTGAACTTATAATTGTAAACAGGACCTATGCACATCCTTAGAATTGTTGCAGTAGAGGGCAGCATTCATTAGATAATTTGTTTCATATTAATGAGTCTATTTATTAGAATATTCTGACCATAATTATCACTTATTTCAAGAAAAGATATCAGAAATCAGAAGCTAATAATATAGGAGCTCAAGGGGAGGCATACCTGGGGCATCCTTTCGCATGCAAGAATGAGGACTTTCAAAACGTCTTTCCTCTACGGTTTCCAATTCAAACTGCAGAACTGAAGTCTAAAGTTGGGCCAATATTAGGTAGGATTTGCTCTTAGAATCATAGTGGTTAACTCTGCTCACTTTTAGGATTCTGTGCTGAGGTTTCTGGCTTTTTTTTTTTTTTTTTTTTTTTTTTTTTGNTCCTTTTGTTACTGTGATGATTAGTTTTTCTTTTTTTTTTTTTTTTTTTTTTTTTTTTAGTGACTGCCTAATGTAACATACTTAGAGACTCAACAGAGATCCAATTATAGAAGTTGAAGTCAGGGAAACTAATTAAGAAAGAAATCACTTAAGTGAAAAATTTGGATTGGGATTTGGTACTACCTAACAAACAAAAATGGAAGTTTTTCTAAATACTAAGGTCTAACCAAAGATTAATGCTTATCTGACTATATGATTGGCCATATATTACAGATGCTAAATACAGAAGTTAGTATTCTCTTTTATAGTGTTAAATACAACAGGCTGCAATATATAAACTGTCAGACTAGATGGTATTGATCTTTCCATACAATGAAGAACCTTTTTTTGATGTTATACTAGCAATTTTTTATCTATTTATTGGGTTTTTTTGCTTCCTATTCAATGCTGCATGTTTAAACTATAATTCTTGTAAAAAATTCAGAATTTCATACTGAAACAAGTGTTTCTTACTCTATCAAATTTTCACATTAATAAGCAGGAAAATAGTAATTGTGTGAAATCAGGAAGCTGTATGTGCTGCTAAAGATTGTAAAATGAGATACAGCAGACATTAACAAAAGCATCTGTCTTGCATGTTTAGTTTCTTAAGCCTTTGATGTGTTTCAAATATCAGTAGAGCCTTTTCCTCATCTTCCCCATTGCAGTGCAAGTTCAAAGAAAGCATATAACAAAAAAGCTGAATTGTAGCAAAAGCTTTCTAGCAGCTTTGAACTGCCACATACAATTTAACAATTACAAGATATGCTATAATATCTGAGATAAATTTATTAAACTTTTTTTTGTTAATTGGTGTTCATTTTTTTCCACACTGTGATGGAAAGAAACTAGAGATGCCTGGGGACATCAGGAATATACAGGCTGTACACTGGCTATAGGATTCATTGTGAAAAATCCAGTTCTACAAATCACATGTAATAAAAATCTCAGACAGAAGAAAGCAGAAAACCACAAGCATGCAAAAATTTTGTTCAAGATAAAAATATCAATTTTATCTATAACCAAATTGGAATATCATTGTCTCTCATGAAAATGATACACATAGCACATATATGAGGGAACTACGAAATATAGGTAGCACTCTGGAAAGGGGAAATATGTACACAAAAGTTTGAGGCAGAAGTTTGCCTGCTAGAGAGAAATTAAAATACCACAGTGTAAACTGAATACAGATCTTCTGAAACCCTTGGAATTCATTAGTGTTTTCGACTAGAGAAACTTGGGTAACCTCACTTACCAGAACAATTAAAATAGAACTACAAAGATTTTGCAACAGTTGAGGCAGAAAAGAGAATATTTTAAGAGAAAACAGGCTTTGTCTGCTTATTAAGACATCTCAGTAGCTGAGAGAGCAAATCTACCTGTGTGAAAAACTCCCATGCATGCTAGGAGTCTGCACTACTTAATTTAAATAGTTCAACTTGAATGTAAACCCTTTAGGGGCATTACACTGTATCTGTTGAACACCCTTTCCCCCAAACAAGCAAATAATGTGTTTAATTTTATATGTTTTATAAATATGTACGTGCTTATTCACATATGTTAAATGTATTTATTACATAGATTTATGTCTATTTTGTATATATATATGTATCTCACTTTTTTTTCAGAGGAACTGTTTCCTATTTAGTACTTGTACTATGTTTAGCATAAAGGGATTGACACCATGGGCCTAGAGGATATCTAAGTTTCCTTCCAACCCTGACCATTCAATTATTTCTAAGTTCTCACTACACCACTGTGTTAACTCTGCAGTGAGAGTTAACTCAGCCCCCTTGCTTGATTGCTGCTATTCTCAGACTAGCTTGTTTAATGCTAATTTAAAAAGCTTTGTAATACGCTACTGAAGAAATAATTTGTCTCTTCTCTAGACTACAGCTCACCCTTTCTGTTTGAGTAGTTTTGATTCTCTGTGCTTGTGGGCCATTGGTCCTGCTGAGTAATGATGTCTCCACTTCTGTTCCTATTTTATCATGTCTTCAGATAGCATTCATAGACTGGCACCTGGCTAAGTTGCCACAAACGGTTTTATGTTACTCTTCACTTAAAAGACACCAGAAACACAAATTAAATTCAGCAATAAAACTGAACTGATAGAGGTAATATCTTCAGCTATGCACCTGCAAGTGTCTACATTCACTGTTCACAGCATTAAACTGCAGGCAGGGAAAGACTTTTTCTCACGTGTATTTCTGCACATGTACTAAACATAAACATACTAAATGTTGTATATAGATGTACCTTATTATGTCACTGATGTTACAATATAGATCCAACAATATAAATGTTAGCTATTGATGTAGTGTTTATGAGGACGTAGATATGTATATATATACATATATAGACCCACACATATTGAGCATTTCACACTTAATTTAAGTATACTCCTTAGCTCTGAAGCCTGGATGCAAAATCCCTGGTATATTTCCCATCAGAAGCCAAATTGCTACATAGCTGCCAAATAATTCATACTCTCGAATTGGATTGACCCTGCGTAAAAATGAACTAGTCAGTAATTAACATTTTTGATACAAAAAAATGATGTAGAAAAAGAACAGTTAAGGGATTCTACATGCAGGCAAAATGATAGTGACATACTGTAAATATTTCCTGTAATCCAAGGGCACAGGGTGAATTTGTTTCGCTTAAAATTTGATGTATTTCAGCACAGGCATGAGACAACATTTATCTTCCCTTCTCATATTTCTACCCACAAGACAGATGTCAATGTTGTCTAATGGATAGATCTCATCTAAGCTATTTCCCATCTGGAAGCAGGCCAAACAAAAGCTAAAACAGCTAGAATGAGAGAATGGTATCTTTGAGAAAGTATTCCAAGCTTTTCACTAATTATGGGCATCTTTTCAGCTTAGTTGTGTTTAGCTAACTTTTACCAAGCATCTATGAAGAGCTTGATTTGGTTTTGGTGACATTGGATAACACATATGATTACATCAACATATCCCTAAGACAATATTATCCAGTACTAATAATCTGGTTTATAAATATTAAGCTCATTTAATGTAGATGTTTGCATCTTTCTTGACACCACAGAAATGGTCTGCCAGATGTTCCAATGCATGATTTTTTTCTGTTTATTATAAATAAGCAGAAACATCATTAAGTGACATAGAACACATAATGAAAACTGAAATTGATGGACTATGTTCCACTGTGCACTATAGCACAGGGCTGAAGTGTATTCACACAAGATGCTCACAGACTAACTGCAAATAGATCACCAATGCACCATCGAAAAGTATGTCTGTACAAGGGACACTTCACTAATAAGGAGATGACA
Source organism: Orthonyx spaldingii (assembly GCA_013397795.1). Taxonomy (NCBI): domain Eukaryota; kingdom Metazoa; phylum Chordata; class Aves; order Passeriformes; family Orthonychidae; genus Orthonyx; species Orthonyx spaldingii. The sequence goes on from VZTJ01000302.1 coordinate 46,476, forward strand.
ATGAAGCCTTGGGCTGGCTTTGCTTAAAGGGAATTGTTAAATGTGATTATGAAGTGCAGTACCTCACAATAGGTGCACAAAATGGCTGGATTTATTGATTTTCTTCCTGTAAGCCATAAACACAGCTGACAAATACAGTGGTGACAGCAGTGTTAGTAGAGATGTGTCAGCTATAGTGAAATCTCTTTGTTCTCTGACATTTTCACATAAGATATTTTCACCTGCCTGGAAGTCTTGTTAACCCTGGAAAAAATCTACTTGAAAAAAGCCTGAGGGCTCTGAAAACATCATGAATAATTAAAATAAAAGTTTAGTGAATATTGCAGAATTATTACATAATATAATACACAAAACCACTTACAGTTCATCCTACAATTTCCAAGGCAATAAAATTTTATTCGTGCCACTAGAGTGGGCATACAAGATAAACACACAATAACTTTTAAGATTGGCCTAAATCTAAAAAGTTGATTCATTGCTAAATCTGCTTCCACTAAAATCAATGTGGTATTCCTTTCAACCCTGCATCTCTATCCCTTTAGAATACCATGCCTCCTGGGTATCTACTGATGGAGCATTTGGCACTTGAGCATTTGGCACTCCATCAAGAGTTATTACTTTGCTTGTAGTAGGGTGTACAAGTCTAAGTGCAATGCTGTCTTTTGTTGTACTGCTTTTCGGCTGACATAAATTTCTTCATAGCAGCTTGTATGGTGCAGTGTTTTGGGTAAGCAGTAAAAACAGTGCTGATAGTACAGGGATGTTTCAGCTACTGCTGAGCAGGGCTTACAGAGCCAAGACCTTTTCTGCTCCTCACACCGCCCCACCAGTGAGGAAATGGGGGAGTACAGGAAATTTGAAGGTGACACAGCTGGGGTGACATGGTGTCATACACAACACTGAAACTGGTTTGGGGAGGGTATTTGGCCAGGGCTGCCATTGCTCATGGACTGGCTGGGCATCAGCTGGTTTTTTCCCTCTGAGTCTGTCCCCAATCCCACTGGGGGAGGGAGTGATCAAGAAGCTGTGTGGAGCTTTTGAAGCATCGAAGTTGCTTAAGTAATTCTATGAAGTAATTCAGGGAAGTTGCTTAGGTAGTCATATGATTCTATTATTTAATTAATAAGTTTAGTTATATGATAACATATTAAGACTGAAACTAGAATCATGGTATTAAATGAAGTAGTGTACTAGCTAATTAAATTAGGTGTCAAACACTTAATTAGTAAAGGCCGTGAATGAAACACCTTGCATCAAAATTTTAGCAGAGAAAAAACTTCATTATGATTTATTCAACTTATTCATGTCACTAAGTCATTAATTCAATGTTAAGAAATTATTGGGATTTTGAAAAATAGTGGAATTTGTAACAGAAAAGAAATCAATGACTAAAAATAAGAAATAAGGTGTCAGAAGATGAGTTTTACTACTTAAGAAAAAAAAAAAAGGAACAGTAACCAGAATCAGCTAGTTTAGTAACTAACTGCTTACTCTTCTTTTGCTTGATAAGTTAGTTAAAGCTAAATGCAAAGCAATTTGTGACAAATTTTTATGCTTTCAACAGAACATACTTTTTATGCATTCAACATAATGTCATTTAATGTAATTTAACTAACAAAACAACGCTAAATTGTTGGGTTTGAATTTTTTAGTTACATGCTGATTTCTTTCTAAATGTAGCTTGACAAAAGCCGTATGTAAATTATTGCCTTGCAAATAACTAACTTATCATCCACCATTTTCTATCAAAATCAGAAATGAAGAATTATGAATCTGACTAGCTGTTCATGAAGCCATACAGCTATGCATGTACAAATCTGCAGATACTTCGTGGTTAGCAAAAATGGTGTTAAACAGTACTAAACACTGAGAATCAACAAAATGACTAAAACCAAAACCAAACTAAAATGTAAACTAAAAGCAAAATTATTATTTTTAAATTACACATTCCTGTTGGATGCTTTAAATCATAGTATAAAAACTAGTGGCAGTAAAGCTGAGTTAAGTTACTTGTTGTGTGAAGCAGCCACATCATATAGTAATTTTACAAACTGATAAACAGTAATTCCTGCTTAGGTTTTTGTTGAAAGTGTATTTCAGACTCCTGTATGGTACAGTTATAAAGTATAAATTCCAGCAAAAATTTTAAAGGGTCCGTTTTTATCCATTATGTTCTGTATCATTACTTTCTTTTAGTGTAAACAGTCATCTTGTCTCTTTCAATATCTGTAGAGTTACTCCTTTTTATCTTGTTGCTTAGATATTTTAGCAGAGAATATTCTTAAATATATATTCTTAAATATTCTCTCAGCCTTTCTTTTTCTTGGTTAAACAGGTAAATTCCTTTCAGACTCCCTGGTAAAACTATGTTGCTCCACTACATAGCTATTCACAGCTTCATGTCTGTCTCAGTTTCCATCTTTTTTTTTTTTTTTTTTTTTTTTCACAATGAC
>VZTJ01000302.1:48940-81424 GCA_013397795.1 Orthonyx spaldingii
TTTTTTTTTTTTTTGACTAAAATAATGCATTTTATTTCAGATGAACTCTTAACAGTGCCACAATGGAACCACGAGTGCTCCACCTCTGCAGGAACTCTGTGGTGTGGAACACCGCTGGTCTGTGTTTAATTTTTCATGGCTGCATTCTTATTCATTCTCTGATGTAGATATATGCTGAAATCCTGCTTTCAGATTAATCAGTAGTTGTCTACAACAAATATTCTTGTTCCTAGCCCATAATGATATGTGGAGTACATTTAAAGAGGACAGCTAAGAATTAAAATGTGGTTTAGCTTGCATAAAAAGGCTGAAAAGACTGGAGATTGTCATATCCCTGTTTCTTAGAGTACCCTGGAAGACTCCCATTCTACATTTCCAGTTTTTAATGAACCATAAAAATTATTGTATGCTTGCTGACAAATCATCAAATTTCTTGCTTTGGCTTAGAAACAAGCATGTATCCTCCTGAAAAATGATCTTAGATAGTAATTTCGACATGACTTTGAACTCATCCTTGCCAGCATCTTAATCTGAACACAGTTTTATCTCAAAGGGTCCTGCTGGACAAATGACTGTCCTCAAAGATTTTGGTCTCTGACATCTGGAGGAATTGCAGAAATCCTTGTGTATATTAAGTTCAGATGACACATAATTACAAGATAAGAGGAATCATTTTGTGTCTCTCTTTTTTTTTTCTGTTCGTAGATTTATCGCCTACTCATGTATTTACATTCACCCTTTGAATTGCATGAAGACAGCAAGGTTGTAATTTGACTTCCATCTACTGATAAACAAAGACAGACTGTGACTCTTCACAGTGCCTGTGTGCTTGTGTAGGACGCAATTTTTTTTCCACAAGATGAGTTTGAGCAATTTTTTCAGAAAAATATCACTTGGTGAGATGCTCCAAGAGCATAGGGCCTTAGTGTCAGGTTTTAGTAAAAAAGTGTCATCCTGAGACTTCTGTCCTGTGGTAGATGACAACACCTGTCCATTCCATTACATATTCTTTACCTGTCCATTCCATTACATATTCTTTACTGACTGGAATAAAAAAATAAATTGAATGCTTTACCACTGGATATTATCAAGAAAAAAACCCCACCCCAGCAGTGTTGGGATTTACTTCTGAATCCAGGAGAAAGAAGACTACTGTTAGTAATTCTGACATAATATAAAAATCATAATATAAAGTTATTCTCTTCTTTTACATTCACTTAAAATGCATGGAAATAAATGGAAAATGGTATAAAAATGTAATATACTTTTCCCAAAAGGCTATAATGTCAAGGTAATCTGATAACTTTCTTTGATGACCGGCTGGTTGCTTTTTTTTTTAGAGAAGGAAAATAAATGGGATGCAATCTAGCTGTCTGGACTTCAGGAGAGTTGATAAATTTTCTGTGTTTTCGGTAATAATTTGGACAACAACGCAAATTAAATTTGGTCGTGAGACATTGAAAAATCTCGAACATATAAAGCAGTTGTAATACATAGCAAGCGTTTTATGAGACGAGTGAGTGGAAAGGTGGGATGTAATTTGATCATTTAAAGGGGATACGCCTTTACACATCTGGGGTATTCTAAGAAACTGCACTTAAAACAGGTATTCTGCCAAGATAGCCATTCTAGAAGTTGAGCTGCATTTAAACCTGATTTTAAAAATCCCATTTAAAAGTTAAGGTAAAGGGTAGTTCTTGAAGACAAAAGGCTTAAAGATCAAACAAAAGAAGTCAGTTTTATGAACTATTTTTCCATCTTCTCACCTCGCAAAGAAATATCTTCTTTTTAATACCACATTGTCATTGTAGGAACAAACTTCTCTCATATAAAATAATGTTTTACATGGGAGAATTGGTTTCATGTATTTAAGCTAACTGTTGTTATCCTCCAATTGTGAACCAAAACTACAGGGAAGTATTTCTGAGCAATTTAAGAAAATAAAGCAACTTTAATTGGAAATTCATTGGAGATCAGACTTAAAGTTCATAGGAGCCAGGGGAAAAGTTTCCAAGAACTTCAGTCAGGATCCTTTAGTGGCACATATCTCAGTGAAGTCCATTTCCTTGCAACTCAAACTCAACTCTCAGTTAGATATATAGTATTTTATCACAATCTGAAAATATACACACATCACAGAAAATGTAAGATAAAACATAGCAAAATTATATATTAATGTACGTTGATGAACAACTGTGTCTGCGCCAAATACAGTCAACAGTTGTTTTTAATCAATCTACAATGAAGGACATATTTTTCTTCAAAGAAAAAAATTAGAATCACTCTATCAACAACTCTCAGCAAACATATACAAGGGGACATTTCCTATTTGACCTCTAAAAGGGAAACATTTGAATACCAAAAACAAAATAGCAAAATACTTCCTACTCACAAAGACAAGCAAAGACTTAAGCAACTCAGTAAAATAAAGGAATCAAACCTGCATCTACTTGATATCAAATCTGCTTCTTTGGAACCAGTAGAGGATCCTCTTTTATGTCACTATAAGGTATTACACCATTTATTAATGTTATGTGGGTTGTGTAAAAAGTTTCTTTCATAAGAGGTTGTTTGGAGTTTGTGAGCATGATGATGTGTAAAGGCATTGTTGGCACATACCAGCCTAATGAAGTATTTGATTTCTGAAATTTAAGTGACTTAGTGACTTTCAAATGGGAATGCGCAGAGCTTCTGTCACTTGTTGAACTTTGCTAGTAATCCACAAAGAACTCATGTCCCGAAAATGTTTTTCTTTATTTCTGTGACACCAAATTTAGAGGCTACTTAAACCACACACACACAAATGGCTTCAGCAACTTCAACAGAGATAAATAAGCCTGAAACCAAGGCATGCAAGAATCAGTCACTGATTTGTTAGTTTGCATATTGCTACACTATTGCAGTAGCTGCTTAAAATAAAATGTCACCGTAAGAAAAAAAAGTGAATGTTTTCCTTGGTGCTAATGAAGTAATCTCTACTGAGATCTGCTATGCACAAAGACCACCCTTGGGAATGCCTCTGTCAGTGACTATCAAAAGAACTATTTTTTCAATTTATTATTTTTTATGAGATAAAATCTGCATGACACTCTTAACACTTGAAGATTGTGAAAGGTAGTTCAAGTGTTGCTTTAGAAGTGCCATTCTTCTTCAGAAATCTTCAGAAAGAGTGGTTTGCACTCTAGTGAAGTGCAAATTTGCCTTAATCCCAATGAAGTCAATGGCAAAACTACAGCTGGTTTGAAAGAGAACATTATCGGACCCTGCAATTCCAGCTGCTACTTTCTTACTGTGGTGTAATATAGCAAACAGATGCATAAAATTCACTGAGTACATGATATTGACTTTGTCAAAAAACTAACTTTTGTCAACTTAATAAAGAAAATGAAAAAGTGTATTTTATTACTCTGTCACTGATAAGACATTGCATCACAGTGTCATGGAAAGATAACTTTGATTTACATTATAAAGAAAATGTTTGTCTTGGATTTAAGAGTTCTCTAGTGCTTTCCACCAAAGAAACCATCAGAATTATGCCTATTGCTTTCTCTTTTAAGGTTTTTTCTGAATTCTTTTTTCTAAATGAAAGGCACTAACTTGCATGAACTGCTAAATTTTCTGCTTCCCTTGCAGTCAGTTGCAATATTTAATATACTGCCACTAAGTTACTCCAGCCAACAAAAGGTCAAGGGCTCTTTCTAGTGCTTTTCAGTGCTTAGTTCCCTTCATTCGATCTAATTCTCTGAGTTTTCATCAAGAACTAGCCTCCTCTTATCCATTTCAACAAACTTGGCAAATGTGCTCAGGGCTCAGCTTACTTCAGAACATGTTGCAGTTGTTCTATTCAATCTTCTCTTACCCTAAACTTACAACTGGAGAATGAAACCTTTTGTTCCCAAAGCAGGAGCAAATGCCTCATGTCGTAAGGTTAAGGTCCTACAATTATTACAACAAATCCTGAAATCCCCAGTCTGATATGAGTTCATGACATGTCCTCTTCCTGCTCTTGTTGTCCTTTTTGTTTCTAAAGACACAGGTGAAAGACTTGTAGTGAAAATGTGGTTTCTTAGTGCTTTTACAGCACCTCAAAAGCCACCCCTTGTGGTCCCAGAATCCAACTTTGTCATATAAAGAAAATTGCCCCAAATCACTAAATAACTAGAAATCAGGAAAGAACAGTCTGACCTCTTTTAAGTGTACTGTGAAAAATATTCAGTATTTCTTTTAGTGAGAAGATTTAATCAGGATAATGCTACTATAGAGGAGAAACTATCTCATGACTTTAAATTATAAAACATACATAATTCAGGGCAATCTTTCTTTTAATTGCAGAAGTAAAAAATCAGATTCTTTTACAAGTTGTTTTCTTAGGAAGAAGGAAGTTGCATGCCTTAGGTGTTTAATTACTTATTAGGTGGGAGTATTAATCTGTTGGAGAGCAGGAAGGCTCTACAGAGGGGTTTGCATAGGTTGAATTGATGGGCTGAGGTTAGTGATATAAGGTTCAACAAGGTGAAGTGTTGAGTCCTGCACTTCTGTCACAACAACCCCAGGCAGTGCCACAGGCTTGGGGAAAGTGGCTGGAAATCACCCAGTGGAAAAGGACTTGGGAGGGGAGCCCAGGTGGCCAAGATGGCCAATGGTATCCTGGCCTGGATCAGCAATGGTGTGGCCAGCAGGGCCAGGGCAGTGATTTTCTCCTTGTACTCCACACTGGTAAGGCCACACCTCAAGTGCTGTGTCCAGTTTTGAGGCCTTCACTCCAGTGAAGGGCATTGAAGTCCTGCAGCATGTCCAGAGAGAGCAATAGACTTGGTGACGAGTCTAGATGACAAGTCCTATGAGGAGCAGTTGAGGGAATTGAGGTAGTTTAGTTTGGAGAAGAGGAGGATCTGAGGAGACCTCATTGCTCTCTACTACTTCCTGAGAAGAGGTTAGGACCGGGAGAGGGTTGATCTCTGCTGCCCTGACTCAAGTGAAAGGACCTTTTATAGAGTGCAAGAACTAACAATACCCAGGGGCAAGAAATCAGGCAAAGAAGGCAGGAGATGGATATGGCTAAGTAGGGAATGGGTGGTCAGACTAGAGGAAGAAGCAAATGCATAGACAGCTGAAGCCAGGACAGGGGATGCAAGGAGGATATAGAGACTAAGTTCAATTATGTAGGGATCGGGTGAGGAAAGCCAAGGACAAGCTGGAACTGAACTTGGCGAGAGATGCAAGGAATAACAGGGCTTCTACAGGTATGTGACGCAGAATAGGAAGGTGAAAGAAGGTGCAAATCCCTCTGATAAACAATGCTGCAGTACTGGTAAGAACAGATGAGAAGGCTGAGGTGCTCAACAAGTTTTTTGCCTTGCAGTAGAACTTGTGAAATAATACAACACAGTGAGATGCTGATAATGATGTTCATGTAATGTTAAGAATTTAGGGGAGAAGAATACTTTGAAAGCAGTCTTAAAAGCAAAAACTCAGACTTGAGCCAGATGATACATATTGGTGCACCATTGTGAGGTTTCTGCATGGACACCAATACCTCTAACAGCTTTTATATTTTATATTAAATCATCATACAATATTGTCAAAAGCTAATGGTTTAAAAAACATTTTGTCCTGTGAGTATGAAACCTTCAATGAGCTTCATGAAATGAACAAAAACTCTCAGCACAGCAATGCCTATAATTTACTTGGGCCCCATGAGTATGATAGGAGTGGGATAATGGTAGTCGATGCACCCTGCAAGGTAAAAGTAAGTGGTCACCTGCTATCTCCAGCCAGGGCATCTGCCTTTGGACCAAGCCACAGTCAAAGGTCACAGTCTGTATGAAAGGCCTCTTGCATCTTAGATCTCAAGTGAACCATTTTTCTTATTCTTTTGCTTTTCTACCATGATATAATAAGAGTATTTCCTCAAAATAAGAGAATAAGCAATATTTGCCAGAAATTTGTCTTCTAACTGAGCTAAAATCTGTTTGTACTGGACTGGAACCAAAAAACTTCTCAGCCTGTTGAAGCATATTAACAGCAAAATTCAGGTACACATCTAAAATTCCTGGATTCAGCTCACAAGTTAACACCACAAAATATGTCACACTCAGGCTGGCTCAGGCCAATCATTATACAATGTAAGACATTTTCAAACTGGTATTTATCAATTTCAGGATGACCCCCTTGCTCTAATATTTCTGTGCCATGAATTTCTGAGGAGTGCTGACTTCAGAGCTGACAAAGATGCCAAAAGCTGACTGCTCTCTGCCCCCCGCTATGTACACAAAGCAGTGCAGCACTCTCCTCTGCAGGAGTCAGCCAGAGGACTTTGTTTTTGTTGGTTCTTTGCTTTCTGCATGGCTGAGGTTTTCAATCCTCAGAGTCACCAGTTTGCCTCCAGGCTAGAGTTTGTAATTAAAGTCTTGGTGCCAGGATTTTGTACATTCAATTCTGCCCCTAGTCAGGATGAGGAAACTTTCAAAATGATTATCCAATTTTAAAGACAAAAGTAACAAATGAGTATACAAAGAGCTGTAAGGTTCAATATAGACTATTTCATGATACAGTTAATACAAACACCAGGCCTAAGTTTAGCAGTGATTGAGATTGAAAACTCTGCAGCGCAAAAGAGAAATAAATCTGTGTTGAGGGAAACTGCTGTGGTGGGAAATCTGCCCTCTACACATTACCACCCACAAAGCCATATGGGAATTCCATGGATAAATATGTGACTCCTAGTGAGAGCTGGGTGGGAAACCATCTCTCTAGCCCAGGAAACATTTCCAGATTGCAAAAATGTTCCCATTTTACACCATGGAGGCTGACCAAGCTACTGCTACCACTGAATCAGATAGGTGGGCATTTGTGTCCAAAGTAAAATACGTTACAGAACAAAATACATAACAACAAGATAGGTTTCAAAATCTAGAGAGTTGGGGAAAAAATTAATTGAATATCAGACTTTCTTATCCTAGAGTCAGAGAACAAAACTTGAATAGGGAACACCTTAGTGCAGTCCTGACTGGCAAAAAATAGCTACAGGAAAATGAACAAAACCCAGAAGAACTACAACATACTTCTCCTTTCTCTTTTCAGATGTAAGTTCTTTAGTGTGATAGGATCTGGTCACTGGATAGTTTGGGCCTGAATATCACTGAACAAATCCATAGCACCATAATCAAGCTGGTGGCCTATTCCCTGCTGCCTTCTTTCCTGATGTCTCTGAGACTTAAGTCATAAAAAAATCTAACTGTCCTGATGTATGCTCTTGATCAAATCATAGAGGCAATTCCATTCCCAGGTCAAAGGAATGTGAGCTCCTTCAGTGCCTCTCTACTTTTCACTAACTCTAATGAAAAGTTTTCATCATAGATTGCCAACTACATTAGTAGACTAATAGCAGAATATTCAATACCTCATTTTACAAAGGCCTTTGACAGACAAATTCCATTTCATATTACTTATAAACAGGTGAATTTTCTGAATTTTTTAAACAGTAAAGATGGCAAAAGCCTGAAATTTGGAAGGCTACATAGAGGTAAATGATGACTACACTTATCACACTATTACTTCAGCTGATATTCAAGACTATTTCTCATGCAGACATGAGAGAGCTGATTGTGTTATCCTGCTACATTACATTCAAAGCACTACAGAATTTTTATTGCTTCCTGTGCTTCCAGAACATTAATTAGCTTAGGCTGCTATGGCTTTGAAAATATGAAGTACAATTGCTGTATATTACTCTTTTCAACAGGTAGATGAGTATTAAATTTAATTACACAATTATGATATTTCAAATAATAAGACGTGCAAAATTCAGGATAAAGAGGGGTTTTTTGATTGGTGTATTGTGTCTCTTTTGTATTTTTTGGCACGCCTTATACCAGGAAGAAAACAATGCTTTTTCCAAAGCCTCATGATTTGTATAGAGAAAGAACAGTTTTCTCTAAGGATAAAAGACATTTTGAATGCTGTATTTGAATCCAGTGCTGCAGCATCATCTCAACTAAATGTTCCTCCTGCACATATAGGAAAGGAGCCATCAAAGCACTCCGATGAACTTGAGTGTCTGATGTATACAATGCAAATATTTTAGTAGCAGTGAAACATAGTCCAGCTGTCTCTTCTAAGCTTTCAATCCAGTTTAGCAGGAAGCCAAGTGGTCCTAGGCTGCTACATAAATTTGGTGACATCTGAAAGAAGTGGTGTGCTCAGTTGGACAGACAGGTTTTGCTTGGGAATATGTCGCATTAGGAAAGTTATAAAGCAGCTGGAGATTTAATACAGAATCTGTGATGGATAAAATCCAGGGCTACTGGCTCTGCTACTGCCTGCCCTTAGTCGCACCATCTCTATTCAACCAACACATGCAATGTATTAACAATGCAATAATTAGTACACATTCCTGTCTCCTACTTATAACTTCACTCCCAGATGCTGCTTTGGTCTGATTTCAGTTTTATTACCTTTGATGATTCCCTGCACTTCGTAATACCAGACTCCTTTGCTATTCATTAGACTCAACAGTGGTTAGGCAGACACTAGCTGAAGCCAGGTTTCTAACAGACATGCCCCTGCTTTAATTTCATGTGACCACCTTCTGTAAATTACTGTGAATCCTTTCTCCGAATTCCTTGCAATATATGTTCACGCATGTGTGTATCTGGCCAAAAAACTGCAGCCAGGAGAACAAAAACAGGCAGCTAGATATTAACACAAATGACTTAAATAAAAAAGAAATTCTAAACAAAATCAAACTGAAATGAAAATCCAACCAACCAAAAAATCCCTCACCCAACCCAGAAAAAGCCACCCCCACTTTATTTTCCAGTAAACCACCTCATGTAAGAAGTCTTACACCCCTCTATACGCTTTTCAATTCCTTTGGTTTCTCTACACCCATAATCTATAAGGCACCTAATGCCCTCCTACAGCTAGGCAGTAAGACCTGGTCATCTTATATAAATATTTCTGCTAAGCAAATGTTCATGGTCTATATGTCAGTGGTGATATTTTTATTTAAGGTATTAAGATATGCACATTTAGACATGACATTATCATTAGACACCCAAAGACAGTTTTTAGCATCAAAGATTTTACTTTTCTTTTAATTTAAAATAAATATGAAGGAAAAGGTTTCATAGAAATACAAACTGTCAAGGTTGGGCTTGGATTGATCAAAAAATGACACTTTAAAATTTCTTTACCTGCCTCTTTGCTTATTGCTACAGCAAAATATGCTATGATAAAGGGGAAAAAAATCCCCTAATTACCTAGTCTGCAACAACTGGAAATATTCACAGTACAGCCAGAAATTTTGAGGCTTAGCAGACATTGACTTTAATGAACATCCTGGGACTGTGTTGTTGCAAGTGTTTATACAAGTCATTCAGAAAGGAATGGGGCTGGTATCTTTGTCTGCATGGAAATCTTTTTAACATTTTTATTCAGTAAAACCCAAACTAGAAAACAAATGCTCAGAAGTAAGCATAGTATATGTCTAGACTGACAGCACAAAGCCTTTGGAAGTGCTAATGTTGATTTCCAGACAACTTTATTTCAATCTAGCTTAAGTAGATTACATTTTCAAAGTTTGACTGACTCTCTTTTTGCCTAGGTAAGTGTCTAATTTCACTTCCAGTTTTCTGTTATATTCCTAACTACAAATTCAATCTTTCCCTAGCGTTTTCTGATATGTATTTTATAAGAGTGTCATCTCTCATTGCAAAATGAATGTGAATTTAAGAATGGTGCAATGGTCAAACTTTTGTTACCTATGATGAGAAATTTTTCAACATGGGTGTTTCACATCATTTTCTATTTCCAGATATGTTTTACACTTCTCTACTTACTGATGGGATGGAATGGAATGGAATAAACAAACAAAACCAACAAGTTACTCAAATTCTTTGGATCAGACAATGACTAATTAAGTGTTAGTGTCCATGAAGTGTGTCAAACAAAACAAGGGACGACCGGAGCTTGTTTGCCACACTCTTAAATCTACTTGTGAAACATATAACTGGTCATCTTGATAATGAAAAAATAAACAACAATCAACTCATAAAAGTAGGGGTGTGCAGATTTTGTTCAACTAAAAGTGCTTGGGCAACTCTGTAGCGGTCACCCAGCCGGTGGTGGAGCTGCCAGCTGGGTCACCCGTGGCATTCGAAGCTGTGGCTCAGCCTGCCTTTTCAGTGGGGGTTTCGGATTCGGTAGATGACCCTCTTGGGACAGTGAGCTCTGAGAGGTAGGCAAGTTGAGGCAGTCTCCTGCCGTGGGCTGCTGTCCAGCTAGGTACCGCCCCCTCCTCTCTCTCCTCGTAAATGGTTTAGATGTTAATATAGTTCGTTTAATATTCATACCAAACTGGAATGTTCTGAAGTTCTGTTCTTCCCATTGGCTTATTTACATATGTCCCTCCTACGTCTGCTGCTTATTGGATACTGTCATCTCCCGTCATGTACCCCATTTGTCCTGTCCCTTGTTCCTCCCCTTTTCCCCCCCCCTTAAAAACCTGGTGCAACGGTTGTTTTATCACTCGTCTTGTAGCTCACGTCCCTGCGGTGAGCCCCTGCCCCCCCTGGGGCAGGGAATAAACTCTTGGATTTACACCACGGGCGAGTCCTCCTAGTCGTTTTGCTGTCTCTGCGTCGCATCCTCACCATCTGCTGCTGCTAGCCCCAGCCTGGGCTTTGGAAATATCAACCAGCCTCGGAGCTGCCGCGCGAAAGATAAAGGCACAGCCTTGTCGCTGCACACGCTCTTGCGACACGCGAGATCCGAGCACACGAGGACATTGTAGGCCTTTGGCCAGCCGGGCGGCCAAGCGGCCTGAGACACAACTCAGAGAAGAAACCAAAGCTGATCCTGCAAACTCCTCCATCCAAGTGATATTTAAACTCAAGAAAATTATCCAGGCGACTACATTATGGTTTTGATATAAAGAATGCGATCCTTAAAATTGTACATGTACTGTACTTTAAAAAATGGAAAAGGCCACCATCATTTTGAGAATCAAGACCCCATTTAACATAAGATAATAAGGTGTGCTGTATCCCACAGGCCAGCTTCTAGCATTGAATATTTAACTCTCCTTTTTTGGCATGTGTTATGGGTTATAAGACTTTTTCCCCAGCATGTGGTTCCCTTGGGACCAGCAACATCTAATATGTCCAAAAGGGATGTTGACTACACACGCTCTTGCTTACAGGGAATAAAAGCTCCACTTTAGACTGTTCTATTTCAAAGCAAGCACTTTCCGAGTCGTCCTCTTAGAAAAAAACTACTGTCACAATGCAGTTAATTGCTATTTACAGGCATTATCATATCAACAGCTTAGTCTGTTTCAATTATTATGAAATAGAATTCAACTGTCCTTCCACCCACTCTCCCAAAAACCATTACATATAAAATTAATTTAACAATGCTGCCAAAATTTAATAATTTCATTAACTGGACTACCTAACACTCTTTTATTACACAACATACTGAATTATATAAACATAATTTTTGGCATATGTGTATTTCAACTCAAAACCAGTTGGACAGCACAATGCAACAACTGGCAAATCACAATCTTATCTTGGCTTTAGTAGTAATAGTGTCCAAACAAAAGTAGACATTTACTGGCAACAGCAAACAGCAGAACTCACGTCTTTTTCTTTTCACAATTCACAGTATCATGTTGGCATTTGTTATACATTTCTAAGCACATTTTGACAGCTAAAAATGTCCCACATCATACCTCACTGTAATGGCTGTTTTACATTATATTTTTGTATCTAATCCACTTAAAAAAATGATGATCCAATTATTTTTGGTACAAAAGAATTCCTTAGAAATTCTGGTAATTAAATCTAGCAACCTGGAGAATTCCTTGAGTGTCCTATGATTTTTTTTTTCTGTGATCTCATATAGGCAAATTCAAGACAGCTCCTATGCAAGCAGTGTCTAAGTTGCTTCAAGCATACGAGCCATATCAAACAGATTTAAAAGATTATTGCACTGCTGCTCTGAAGAAGCAGGAATGAGGTGAGACAGAAGTGAATTGCCACACTTTGAGCTCACTGGCTGACCTTCCAACCCTTCCTCAACTTGTTCCTGCACACTCCAAAGCATAAAACTGCCTCCTCTCTTCAAAAACAGTAAAGAAAACGGTGTTGGAATGTAAGAAAACATTATAACAAGAGATAAAGGGAAGCAGCTACTTGCCCTTTCATTTCTTTGTTTTGCATAACAGATAACTGATTTAACTGAAGTTTGGTCTGAAATAAAGGAATCTTAAATGAGACAAGATTGTCCTGAGGACTGCGTTTGCTTGAAAACTTTATGCTTTCTGTTTTTAACCCAACACCTACATGGATTCTATTAAAAAGAGAGCAATGATTTATCAGGATGTTTATACTGCACTTGTGACATTTCTGTTGAAACAGTTTTAATATTTTCCCAACAAAATTTAGCATTCAGCTCAACAGAGAGAAAAAAAACCAACTCTCACACTTGAAAAATAGGCCTAGAGAACCTCAAAAGTTCTTGACAAATACAGTATATGAAGGTATTCTACCAAATTTACTACAAGCTTTTATTAAAAAAAAAAGAAAGATTAAGTACTTTAAATAAAAATGAAGGTTTAAAAGGGGCTGTTTAGCTGTTAAACGTTTGTAGGACAGGTAGGAAACTGTTTGCTTATATATATGAAGGAAATATCACACAGAGAATATGCAGCTGCCCTACAAATTTATTTCTATACATAAATGAGTCATGCAAAATGTACAAGCATGTATGAAAGCTTCAAAATGCAAGTGCAGGGGCTGGGCAAGTGCTGCTCTCATGCTTTGCTAATGATAGCTTCTCCCAGATTGTTTATGTAGTGTGCTGAGAGTGCCAACTGATGTGGAGAGTACTGGAAACTTTCAGGCATAATAAACCTCTGCAGCCTGTTAATGTAGTTTCACCTATAATCCACAGGTCCATATCAGAGAAGAGCAAAGAGTTTGTTCAGGCCCAACTGAGATATTTCACAGAGAAGTGACTGATTAAAGCCAGATATACAGACAGTAAAAGAAAAGGAAAACAGGAAAAAAAAAAAAGTCATGTGGTGCCCATTATCTCCATACATCAGCTGCAACAGTCCACACTTCTGTGACATCTTGATGCATCAGGGGAGGACTAAGAATAGTTTTGGCTGATATATCTGTCTTAGAATTACAGGAACAGGTGAAATTGTACCTAAAGTCTTCAGAAAATATTTTTTTGTCACAATATGGAAAAACCCACAATTGTCAACATATTCTCTCCCCTCATCAACACACAAACAAGAGACCTATATTATGTCATATGCAAACACACAACCACACAAAGAACACTGTTTCCTAAAGTGTTTTAATATATGCAAATGTGTTTTTATCATAAAAAAGATATAAATTCATGAAAAATCATCCTAGTTGCTCAGCTTGCACTATATCCAAAACAAAAGGCAGTTGTCTTGCTTCTGAAAAAATGTCAAGGAAAACAATGTTTTGCCTGGGGAGGAGAAAGCAAGCATATTTCCTAATGTTTATACTAAATCCATTGATTTAATAGGAGGAATGAAGCCAAGGTACTAAAGGTAGAGCTCGGCCTGTTCCCTTCTACATGTGGGTCAGAGAGAGAATAACCCGTGTGGAGGTTTCTGAGAGAAAATCAACAGTTCTGTGTACTGTGTTAAGCCATTATGTGCATGTGCTGTAATTCTCTAGTATTTCTAACTCAATAACCCCTGGAGACACAAGCTACCTAAACACTGCCTGGAAATGTCTATTCCTTCAGCCATACAGTCATCAGTGCCTTGAACCTCAAGTACTGACCTAGACATTTTATAAACTGTGAAACTTCTTGCCTGGACCAAGAACTTGGACAGAGGCCTGTGCAAAACACAACATAGTCATTCTCTGCCTTTAGCATCATGTCAGTGAAGAGCTTGATTATTTTGGCAAAGAATACTACAACTGTCTTCTGAACATTTCTTTTTTTTCTTCAGTTCTTTTCCTTTTTTGAATTAGTAAGCTGTACATGGGACTTTTATGACCAAACATTATTTCATCTGAAAATATCACTAAATTAATTTCATTTCCCCACAGAAGTAATTTGCAATTCAATTTTCTAAATATTATGATTAAAATGAATTTTTTGTACTTCTAAAAGAAACTGAGAAACATCTTGTCAAACTTATGATAGTGAAAAAAAATTCAAATTGGTCTTATTTTCATTATATATTTCTAACTAATTCCCAGAAAATGTCATGCTTCATCTAAACTGACATTATTTTGGACTTTGATCTTGTATGAAAATCTTTCTCAATATTTCTTATTCACTCTTTTTGGAAAATGCTTTGGCATTCCAACATTTTTAAGAAAGTGGGGAAAAAAAGTTCTTTCCCCAAAATACATATTAACTAACATTATCCTTTCGAATTTCAAGTGGTCTTACATGCAAATCAATGAGATTTACATTTTTGACATTACACAACAAATGTCTTAAGTTCACTTTTGTCTACATCACCCATTTTTCTACATCACTGTGTTCTGTCCATCACTCTTGGCAGAGTACTTCAACCTTTTCAACATTTTGCCCTGTCAAATACACTGTAAACCAAGCCTAGGCCATACTTAGTTTACTATCTGGGCAGAAGGTAGCCCTTGCCAAGGGCCAGAAATGAGGTCTGTTTCAGAGGCTTACTAGTTTTGGCAATCTTGGTATTCTTTTAGATCTGGGACATGGTGCACAGTTCCAGTTTAAGGCCAGGCACATAGAAGACAGGAAATAAAAGCATTACCTCACAAGAAAAGAACATGTCTAGACGGATCCAACCAGAAGATCAACAAGAAATACTTCATATTAAACTTCCCCAGAAAAGCTATTAAACCTGGGGTTGGAAAACAAGACATCTATGTTTTCAGGGTGCGACATAGTAATTACAATGCTCCAACAACACATACAGCTCATTAGCCTATCTGAATGTAGCTACCTTGCTTTGCATTCAGAACCAACAGAAAGATCACAAAATAACAGGATATTCTGATATCACAAGGTTTATCAAGTCCAACTGTTAATTGGATGGTCCATACAGGGATTGAACCCGCAACCTTGGTGTTATTAGCATGTGCTCTGACACACTGAGCTAATCTCAGGGTCAAGATAGTGGGCTGTGTCTTGGCACACTGTTGTCTATTTAGCAATGAACTTAGCATATTAAATTTAGCAGAGGAAAAAGAAAAGGAGAGAATACAACTGCCTCCTACGTGTGCATTGCTTAGTAAACTGTAAAGAATAAAATATTTGGATCAGTTAAAGACGCCAGTTGGACAAAAGAACTGAAAGGTCTGATTATCACAGAACCATAGAATCATTAAAGTTGGAAAAGATGTCCAAGACCATTGAGTCCAATGTTTGACTGAACATCTTGGCAACTAAACTATAGCACTAAGTGCCACGTCCAGTCATTTCTTGAACATTTCCAGGGATGGTGAATCCACCACCTTCTTGGGCAGCCCATTCCAACGTTTATCCAACATTTCAGAGAAGAAATTCTTCCTGATGTCCTACCTGAACCTCCCTTGGTGCAACTTGAGGCCATTTGCTCTTGTCCTATTGATAGTATTTTGGTTGAAAATTAGAACTTATTTGTAGTCCTTAGAGGAGTGAGACTGTGGAACAGATTATCGCCAAGGAGTATGGTGAGCAAACTTAACTGGTGTTGACTGAATTTGTTAAAGTTCTGAACAAATTTATATAATGAACACTGGTGATAACAGGCTGTTGTTAGGGTTTCCAGGTGGTTTTCTTTGGCCCTCCTTTTCTGTGATTTGACACATTTTTAATTACCAGACACACACTTATTAAGTAAAATAGATGTCTATGTCAAGGCTGTTCCTGCAACAGAGATCCCCAATCATCATAAATCACACAGCAATGCTGTTTCCTTCCTGATTCTGGGACACAGGTCTTGTCTAGCTACTTTGAAGTGATCCACCAAAAGGTGATGTTACAAGAAGTTAGGGAAAGATAAGCAAAGATTTTTTTTTCATATGGTAAGTTCACTGGGTACCTATTACATGGCTTTGCAGAGCTTTCCTATTCTAGACCAAGAGCCACAAACCACTTCCCACCTACCCATAGTTCCCAAAATGCCACAGACAGATGTTTGTAGGTGGGAGAGGCCATCTGGAAGTGCCCATCTTGTGGATGACCGTGTGTTCTGGAAATGTGGTAAAGATGCCATTGGTGCTGTGCATAGGCTGCTGTTCCACAGAAACTGCCTGCTGGAGCTATCCAGTAGGAATGGTTCCAATATGGATTTGCCTTTGAAATTTATGCCGATAATGAGAAGACAGAGTTTCTAGAGTAGCTGGAATGAGTTTATTGAAGGAATTCAGAATGCTCCTACCCCCGCACTGCATCTTGCAGCACAAAGAATTATTTTTTAATTTCCTTTTCCTTTTTATCCCACAACTGAACTTTTCCTGTGGCTATTTCAGCCTTCTGCAAAACTGACGTCTACAACTTTTTCCAGGACTGACATAACTTATGAAATCAACTGGTATTTACTCCTGTTCTAGGTTCTAAGGTGGTATTATAAGGTGTTGAAATGACACTCTTGATAGAAATTGAAATCACAGTGGGAATAAATTGACTACTTTACACTGCAAACTTCAGAGAAATACTAGAAACGCATAACTGAAATCCTGAGATTCTGGACTGGGTCAAAACTCCATCTTCTTTGTTCAGAGTGTAAATTATTTTTGTAATTTTTTTCAAATGTCACTCAATTTTTAACAGTCTCTTTACTTTTTTCCCCCCGCTTCTAAAACATCTCACATCCCTTTCACGAATCATACTTAAAAGAAACAAAACTATACCAGCCGCTCTTTATGCTATTTCCCCAGAAGGAGCTTAGCTGTTCTCCAAACACTCCAGTGTATTCTTACTTTAGGTGATATAACTCAGAATGGCTAAAATCTTGTATTTATGCCAGTAAAGCTAAGATGTGGGATTTTGTTTGTGGGAAGACTTGAAATATTAACATGAGCTGGTGGGATTTAGTAACCTCCAGCTGAGGAGTCAGAACAAGTTGCTAGAGGGCTTCTTCTCTTACTCACTTCTGGTAATGGTTCCCTGATTACAATAGTCTCTTTACAGACTTGTTTCTCCTGTCTTTCTGTAGGCAATTCTTCTTGATTCCTGGGTGAATATATTTTCTTCTATTAAATCTCCTAAATATTAACTCATCCACATGAGCTTAACAAGCATGAAAAGGAAGCAATTAAAAGTATGAATTTAGAATCTGTATGCAAAATCTGCTGTTTTTCAGACTGTGTAATTTCAAAAAGACAGACTCTCTACAGATGGTATCTGTAGTGAATACATTAACAGCACTTTAAACATTTATCTTGCATGATAAAACAAACTCAGGTCCCAAACTCTTCCAAAGGATACCTTACGGATTACATGCAGCTAACTTTGTTCATTGAGAACCTCATTATCAAACGTTGCCAACTTTCTTTACTCTACTGTCTGATGGATGTTTTTACCAAGAGACAACACTTTCCAAAACCTCTGTATTTAGACAGAATTGTCTGTTGTCTGTAGGTAATCACTTTTGCAAACTTTTATTCTATATTTTAATTAGAGTTAAATTTGTCATCTAGTCTGTCATACATCTAGGTTGGAGAAATATTCTCTTATACAAAATGAACAGTATTACCCTTTATCCTTGAGAATGAGAACATCATCCTTTGTATTGTGAACACAAAATAATGAACAGAGTAGAATCATCAGTCTATGGATTTATGGTGGAATAAGCTTGAGTAAAGATAAAATGGAGAAAATGCTGGTCTTTAAACCTCTGCCTCAGTCCCTGTCTCCAAAGACAGCCATATTTCAGGTTTGGGTTAGGGAATGACTGTAGAGATAAAAAAGTCTAACATGGGATAGCAAAGCTGGGATCTATAACATATTGCTATATTTTCTGTAACACACGAGAATTTAAGTACTTGTTACAATTGTTTTTGCTGCAAATCAACAAACTTTCAGCAACTACTTGTCAAAAGTAACCACAGAGTTATTGTTCTGAATATCACTACAGTAAAACAGTCTGTTAGCCCAACACAGGACTCTCTAATACTGTCTCTTTCTAAAGAACTCATACCCAGTTGAAAAGTTCACCTTACCTTATCAGTTATTTTTGTTTAGAATATATTAACTTTTTGTTCCTAATGGAAGCCAGTTAGAAAAATGAGGGTGAAAGGTTAAACATACATCTGGTCTCCCTTTTTAACATAGAGGTTTATCTTTTGCATGTTGCTGATGATAATTTAGAAGGGAGGGGGGCACAAAGGAACAGCACATTTGTATACTCTTCTGTTATGAAAACGGCAGCCTCCATTTTTCATTTGACATATGAAATAGCTCTGCCATAAAAGCCTGTGTTTTTCAACTTTGTGTTTAATTGTTGGAGCCAAGAAAAAGAGGTGAAGAAACAAGACAGATTTTACTTGGGCTGGTAGGACCAAGTAGGCTATAGCAAGCATGGCTCTCATTATGCGTAAGTGAATTAGTCTGTTTCCTTTAAAAAAAAGAGGGGGGTAAAAAAGGAGAGATTAACAAGCCACCAAGGACCTGCTGTAAGACTTTGACACTTTTAGTGGTTTGTGACAAATGACTTGTGAGTACTAGCTCTCCTTCAGAATCAGAAAACAAATCTACCATTTGGATAAGGAATGCAAAAAGAAAAAAGCAACAGCAACAAACTCTGCTACAAGGTCATGCTGACTAGGACTCATTACCAGTGGAATAAGAGAACTGAAGAACAGATAAGTTCTTTTACTGGCTAAACTCTGAAATTGTCATTAGATGTCTAGAAGTCTCTAACATTTGTCAACCTTTTCTAGGTAAAGCATATGTTACAGTCCTCCTGAAGGTATGCACGTGTTCAAATATTGCAACAATGGCACATATTTCTACTTATTCTCAAGAGGTGTTTTGGGCCTGGGATCAATGTAGAAGTTCTCCTCTGGACTCATTCCAACAGCTAAATATCTTTCTTGTGCTTTCTAAATATAAGTGTGCTCTTCAGTCAGGCCTCTAACGGATTCTTTGGAAACTTCATCTTATGTACTACATTAGTTGGATTGTCCTGCAATCTACCCTTGCATTGTCAGTATATCTGTAAAGGGAGTTTTTCACACAGAACTTCTATAGCTTAGCACACAAAACACATGTATAAATGAAGAGCATCTGTCTGTCTATCTATCTATCTATCTATCTATCTATCTATCTATCTATCTATCTATCATCTATCATCTATCATCTATCTATCTATCCAATCTATTTGTCTGTCTGTCTATCAATCTATTGGGTGCTTTGGAAAGCAGAAACATTCTGAAACATCCAAGACAAAATATTTAGTTGAAAACCCAACACTAAGAGTACTAGAAAATGCCAGACTACAGTTGACTCAAACACCAAAATTATGTTCCCATCTCCATTATAGGTTTAATGAAAAGAGTTTGGTAACCTCATCTCTAACTTCTTACATGAAGTACATGATAATAGAAAGAATTACTGTTTTTATCTACTGGTTTTTCTGCTAATCATTAGATACTTTCTGAGTCTGCATTACTGTGTGAGCATAGGTATGTACACCTCACATCTGTGATTCCTGTTTAGAAGATTTTGAACTGTGATTAAAGTTTGGAGGTCCCTGGAAAAGAGATTGGATTCCACTTCCTCCAGTGACAATTTTTTTATAGAATCATTGAACTTAATAGTTCAGACAACACTGAAGTTCTTCATGAATATAAGCACTGTGTTTTATTTTTTAAAAAATTTCATTTTGGGTGAAGGAATTACTATTATTCAGTCTGTACTGAAAAGCTCTATCAGTCTGTATTATGTCCTCAGTATAGTTGGAAACCAAACGTTATGTCTTGCTGACCTTTATGGTGTACCACGTACATGTATAATATTAACAAAACTAAAAAAAGGAAAAGTTCTATAGAAAAATTAATATAGATATTTTATGATAGTGTTTGTTTCTAAATAGTCATCTTTGCAAAATGTTTCCTGTTTCATAAGCAGAATCAGCTGTAAGCAGAGTCCACAAATGCATGTGTGGCAGAACTAAAGTAATAAAGCAAGCGTGGTGAATTTTGAGCAAATCTGGATAATGCTTTGAGGAATTATTTGGTGTGTGGTCTGAGGCAAGAAGCCACAGAGAGGCGGAAGTTAATCTTATGTACTCCCCAGCTGCAGATATGTCTTTTTGAGAGCTGACTGCAGCAGGAGAAACTGAAGAAATGACCAAGAGACCAGATTAATTCCACATGAGCCAAGTGTCAGCCTCATTATAAGTGTTTTCACTAAAGTTGAAACGACTTTAACTTGGATGGCTGTCATTTCAAAGCGGAATTGTGACATGTAAAAGTAATTGTAATAAATTAAACTGAAAGAATAATGTCTGTGATACTAAAGGGGAAGTATCAATAATTTAAAAAATCGTAGAAAATAAATAAAACCCAAGCAAATAGTTCCAGTTGGTTAACTCCAATACATTGACAGCATTTCAGAAAAATTAAGACACTTCTAAAAACATGTAATACATTAATACAATAAATTCTAGGAGGATATAATGCTCAAATTTCTTTTACTGATAGGCCTGACAGTAAAGAGAGTGAAATAACAATTATATTTTAACTATTTAATCATGGAAACTATATATATCCTTGAGATGAAACACCCTAATGGTCATACCTTCAAAGCAGAAGAAATTTTAACATTGCTTTTGATCATAATGTTTGTGCAGCAGAACCAGATCCAGAGCTCAGTTTGACAGGACAGATTCAATATATGCCTCCACTCATGCTATTTGGTTAAAAGCTATTTTGACATTAATTTTTATTTTATGCTATGTAAAAAATCTGTTGGGTAATCTTGACAGAGTGCTTGCAAGAGGGGTTGTATAGTAATACTTTTTTTTTGAAACTTAAGATTTTTTTCCTCTTGAAAGACAAAAATACCTTAGTCTGATAGAATAAAGAAGTAGCCTGTCCTTTCGCGCTCTATGGGAAGACAAAACTGCCCTTACTATTCCTTATACCCAAACATTTCAGTGAAGAGGATGATTACCCTCTGGGTGGGCTTTTATTTTCCTGACACTCATCACGGTGTTACTGGTGTGTTTCACAACCCTTGCCCATGTAGGAAGTATTGCTAACCTCATTTTCTAAGCAGCAAAGTGCCAAGGAGAAATTAGACTCAAATACTCCCAGAAGTTTTGAGGTACGATGGATAACAAACATACAGGACCTATTATTTCCTAATAGTTTATGGCATTCTTTATACTCAAAGTTTAATTTCTGCAGCCTATCATTGTGCCAAATTGTCCAGTCTTCTACCCTCTCCCTTTAAGCAGATTCCTTCACTGTGCTACTCGACAATCACCATGAGGACCATGAGGAACTCAGCAGATTCACTCAGCTTCCTTTATTTCATTAGTATCTTCACAGCACATGGTAATGGACAATCATCCCTGCAATCCTACATCATTACTCCAGCCAGTATCTGTTTCAGTGGTTTTTTGAAACAAAAGTCCACCACGGTCATTAAGAATCTTTCTAAAGTTCAAATACCCTGTAAATTCTTCTATAAAGAAAGCTGATGTTGGACATTTTCTTTCACAGCCAAACTCAACTGAGTAGATGCACTGTGAGGTATCTTATTCAGAAGAAAAGCATTTTCTCATCCAAGATCCTACAGCAAGATATTTTATACACTTCATTTACTGACTGTAATCTTTCTGTCTTCCATAGAACGTTCTTAAAATGTTTTTAGTAATGTAAATGCCTTCAGTCTTGTAGCTCATTAATATACAATAATCATCAGCTTAGAAGCAATCAGCAGTCACTGTTCTTGAGTAGTTTATGTCATATGAGAAAAGGAAGTACCAAGGAATAACTAATATAGAGTTGCTATGTAGTTTAAATGCCATGGGATGTACAGGCTGGATTGCAACTGCCACTCCTCAGGTAATTCAGACTCGGGAAGCTGTGAATGAAATGGTCTGTTCATAATACCTGGAGAACAGATTTTTTTTTTTAGCCTTGTCACCCTTTCCCTGTCCTGCAGTATTTCCTATCATATGTTAGAAATAGGATACGTCATCATTCCCAGGATGGACGGAGACACCAGTATGCATGATCTCAGCATCTCCCTCCATCATTCTTGGCCTGGGACAAGGGTTGCTGACAAAGCAAAATCCAAGAGAAGCAGCAAAACTGCTTATATTGAATCTATCTTTAAGCCTCAGAACGGGCATAACTTGTACCTCCCAGTACTTACCTTCTTGAATTTTCTCTTAGCTACCTAAGTGGTATAAACAACTCATTGGACTAAGAAGTGAGTCATGGTTTATGTGTATTCATGGGTGTTTGGAAGCAGAGGACATGCTGCTTTACGAATAAAAGCTATCAGATGTGACATTTAATGTCACTGCTCATAACAACTGTACTTGCACATGTTCTTTCATCAACATCTTCACCTCTAAGAAGCTGAAACAATCATCATTTCCTTCTATTTTTTACATGCTACTGACTTTCTAAGCTATTTCTGTCAGAACCACGTGAAGTGAATATTTAAAGAGCTTGCAATGGTTTGCACATCAGAACGGCCGGTGAAACTAGGTCTGTAATAATTTTCTGCTCCAGTTTACACATGATGGTGCCTTAACTCAGCCCTTCATCCAAAGTATCAACTGTTGACGCAGCTACTTGTAAGGGTAGTACCAAAACCACACATGTAGCTTGTAAGGGAGGTTATCTTTTCACCATCTGAAGAGACAGAGTAACCAGGCCTAGACGCTGAAGCAGACTAACAGAAAGCAACCCCAGCTTGGGTGATGGTGGTTAGCTCTAGACTCTTCTTCTGCTTCTTTTCATGCTACCATTAGTTTTGTAGTTACAGATCCTCAGTGAGCACAAAATTTCCCTGTTGCAGTTATTAGCACTAGTGTTTTGACAAGGGAAAAGTGTCCTGTCATCAGAATGTGAACCACATGCG
This sequence comes from Orthonyx spaldingii, assembly GCA_013397795.1. NCBI lineage: Eukaryota > Metazoa > Chordata > Aves > Passeriformes > Orthonychidae > Orthonyx > Orthonyx spaldingii. The sequence continues at coordinate 72,026 of VZTJ01000302.1, forward strand.
CCACTCTACTTCCTCTGAGACAGGGCAGAGGGGCAGAGTCATGAGCCCAGGTTACAGTTCAGGGGAAGGTTTTCATTAGCTTGTCTCCAAGGGAAACATGCCACAGGTACTAAGATAATTCATGTGGATAAGAGAGGTACTTCCAGATCAACTTCCAGATTGCCCTGTGCAGGATCAGAAGCTGGACACAACAGTTGTGAGACCCTTCCAACTCAGAATATTATACAGCTCTATGGCTTTATGATGTGGTTTATACTTTTGGTGTTTGCATTCAGGAAAAACCATAATGAAAAAATAAACATCTGGGAAATAAATGAGAAAAAACCTTTGTTCTATTGAAGTTAAACAACTGCTTCAGAGAACATTGGAAGCCTCAGCATCTCCTAAAATGTAATAAAAAAATTGTGAAAAGAAGACACTAAACCTGCAGTCTTATAAAATGTTAATCCTGTTAAATGGAGTTATCTCCTATTCCATTCTAGAGCACACATTTTGCCTTGCTCACTGTAGCAACAAACTTGTAACTATGAAGCTACTTCAAATCTTAATGATAAGCTTGCAAAATATGACACATTTGATAACACTAAACATATCAGTAACCAAAACACTCTATTCCACTCTCCAAAAATGAAACCACTTGGAATTCTAGGATTCCTTGATGTCCTTCAGGTATGTGTTTCTCTTAACAAATACAGTGCATAGTGTTAGCATAGTGAAAAATTTAAGACAAAACAACCAAACAAAATCCCAACTTTTTTTTTAATACAGAGCTTTTAGCTCTTTCAAATAGTTTATCACTCCCAAGGGCCAATTCACCCACCCTTCTGCTTGCACGTAGTTCATACTGAATTTGATATTAGGAATAAAACAAGCTATTAATCCTCTTGAAGAGGATAAAATTAAGAAGAAAATACTAGAGCAGGTACTGTTTAGTATCTAATATCTACACAACAGGGTCAGAGAAGACACAATGAAATTGGGAGTGGAAAGTTTGTACCCTAACACCAAACACACAGTTTTATATAAATTCAAAAGGCACATTAATATCTTCATAGTTTCAGTCTGTGAGCAAACAGATGTTGCAGTGAGATCAGACAGGATAATTCAGCATCACTGGCAGTTCACAGCTGCCAAAAGGGGTAAGCCACGCTCCCCCTCTCCCCACTTCTCTCCCACTCATGACACATGCTGCCTCTGTTTCTTTCTTGTCATCCTTTCTAGTACTGATCTGGTACTTGTCACACCTCCCACCCACTTCCTCTAATGCAGGCACAATATCATTGATTTATACCCAGTCTCCACTTAGCACTGTGCCTTAATTCCAATTAAATAACCTCCTGAAGGATTCCAAAATGCTTCAGCATTCCCTCCCCAGCTCCCACACATGCTGACCACAGCTGCACAGCTGTGTGTCAGGAACCTAAAAGAAAACTTACATTTCATTTATTTCTATACAATATTTGAACCTCTAATATCAGTAGCAGAAGGAAGAAGGGTAATGAGATTCCTCACAATTCCCCCCACCCCTGCAACCACCTCATTTTTACTTCTGCTCCCCATATAGGCAGATGAGTCAGGAACTACAAAAGCCAACTAAACTTATTGTCCTTCACATATGTTTTCCACCATGAAAGTAGAGGCATCATATTGCTTTCCTAAATCAAGGTTTATGAAAAATCTCATCTTTATTTTTATATAACATTCACAATCATTCATGTTTCTACTATCTGTAACCTTTTACTCTCTTGCACCACACGACAAATTATGAAAGAGGGGAAAAAGGAATAAAACTATTTGGTGTAGTTTCAACATTTCCTTTTTTCTTGAAAGTCAGCTTCAATGTGTGTGAAAATTCCTCTTTAGCTGTAGAAGATATACACTACTGACAGATTATTTAGAGGTAAATGTGAAAGGGGACAGGCTAATAATTCTTTAGGCTAACTATAAAATAGGGGAATGCTTTACAGCTGACATTGTGAGTATATCAACCCAGTAATTGGATGCACGTGTTAGTAGCAGTAAAAAGGCACTGTCCAGTTGTCCACCTTACATGGGAATCTACTTTGAGCATATTCTTTGATTTACTGTTGCAATTAGAACTGAATGTTCAAAGAAAGAACACAAGTGACCTAATTTAAAAACAGTGCCTTTAAAGCCACTATTTAGTATGAAACCTGGCTTACTTGTAACCATTTCTTTCCCCTGAAACTTCCATTTGTTGCACTGTACTGATGAAGCACCAAAATCAATTTCAATAATCTGTGCAACTAATGAATTCAGTTTTAATATTCATTCAGTGATTAAAAATGTAGCCACTTCCTCCTGATTCCTACTCTTGAAGATTTTAGTTCTCTTCATAAACACAGACAGCTTTCCCAGGCTGACTTTTCAAAACTTCATGAAACACTGTTTCCTGTCTCCTTTTTACTATGTTGTAGCCAACAGAGATGTTTTACAACAAATTGGCACAAGAAACAGAAGCAATTAGGGGAGCTAGGAAAGGATCCTTCTAGTTAATAGAACCAATGTGGCAAGCACCATTGACTAGTTTTCCGTGTTAAAGCATCTGAGCAATGAAAGGATGCAAGATAGCAAAATATCACATCAAAATAAATTGTCAAAGCAAAAGAAAAAAGCTTTGTTTGACAGGTACACACAGTTAGACTAGTGGCACTACTAGACCTACCAGCTGAGAAACAAACATGTGCTAAGGTTACCTAAACCTGTCCTCTATTTCTGATCTGGTAGTTTGGTATTCACAGCCCAAAGTGACCAAGGGTTGTTTTCCATGCAGCCTCATCAAGCTGACACTGGTTGGCAATGCTGATAAACAAACAATTTGTGCTGTTCCAAGTGACAAAGAGATCATTAGATGATAAACCACAGAATATTAGGATAAGGTAGTTCAGTGACGTATGCAACTGTAAGAAGTAGTAGCAAGGGTTTAAAATGAGCAAACTGAAATTTCCACTTGGTGCTACTTTGGGGAAAAAGAGACTGTAAGAACTTGATTCAGAAAGCTCTCCACAAAACAGAAAACGTTTTGTCATGGCATATCAATGTCAAGAAGGGAGCATACAAGAAATACCAAGACCAAATAATTGCTCTGCTTTGTTTACACTATTTTTATCAGCCCCAAAACTGAGCCTAAAAATAGAAATACAACATTATTTGCATGTATTTTTTTCCTATTTAGAATCTTCTTTGTGCAGTTCTATTAATTTCTCAGAGGAAAAGTCAGCAATTCATATTACATGAGTTGATGCTCTATGTTCATACAGATATGTTCATACTGCAATTTTTAACTTAAGATACAGGTTAAGAAGATTTTCACATTGAAAGGTTTTCCTTTTTTTTAAATGAAAGGCTCTCTGCAATAAATGAAAACTCCCCTATTGCAGGATCTGATCTGACTCTCATTTGAAGTGAAAAGGCCCCTATTCACACACACTGGTCAAAGACATCTGAAAGTCATCTTAAAATGGCTTATTTCAAAACAGGGGATCTTATCCTATGAGTGAGTGCATCCAAGATGTTTCAGAAGTGTAAGCACATTCTATAGTGCTCACTCAGCTAATGCCATCTTCAGGGGCAGGTTTTGACTGAGCCACTACCTGTGAACCCTTCTGTTACAACAGAAGCATGGCAGCTATAAACTTGTATGCCCCTTGTTTTCTTTCTTCTGGGGTTTTAAGAACACACTTTCAGTTGCTTCTAACTTTTTCAATTTTTTTTTTTTCCAAGAGACTATAAGTTAGATTTATGAAGACAAAAAGACTTCTCACAACTGTGTATTTTGAAAAGATTTATGACAGGGCTACAGTATCGGCATGGAGGGTCCACAAGGCAGGAATGCAGTAAGGGTAACAGGAGAGTGTCATGTAGACATTAAATAGTACAATTCTTTCCACATTCATAAATCCTAAGTGCCTACGGTTTTATACTGCTGATTATAAATTATACAACTGAGTTCTACAGACAAAAACAAAAAAAAAAGGAGAAAAAAACTGAAAGTGAGAAATCATGTCCTTAAGAACATATACATTTCACACAGTAAGGAGCCTAAGTTTCAAATTACTTTGCTCATTATTATTTCCTATTTTAAGCATTTTGATTGGTAAAGCCATAAAACAGAACCCTTTGGAGAGTAAACCAGCAAAATACTAATCAGTCTTCAGAAAAACAGTGAAAAGTTCTCACATTAATTTAGAAATACATCTAATAAGGAGCCAATAATACCAAACAGTTAGTTCACAAAATCTTCAGTAGCAAAAGAATGTATTTTACCAGTTTTTTCTAATCTGCTTGGAACTTCATAACCGATAATAAGGTAACATTACACTTTATTATTTTCCTGCACCTGAGCTATGATGAAAAAATGAGTGTCAAATGAAGTATACTTAATCAAATCACATTTAATGCTGTTTTTCTGCATATAACCCAATCTATAATATAAATCTCTATTTATATGTCATGTATATATGCACACAATTAAAATCCTCATTAGTAATGTTCAGCACTTATAATAGTTAAGAGTGGTTGTTTACAATCTTTTGGGCTAAAGAGTGAGGCTCAGAACTTTCTTGCTTTCACTCACTATGTTGTTAAGCTTATCCCACGCCAACTAAAGCAAAACCAAAGACTATCAGGGACTTCAAGAGTTCCTAAAGCTTAGTATAAAAGATAATGGAGTGCTCAGAAGAAAGGCCCGGAATAGGCTAGCTTGTGGGAAGTGGCTGATTATTTCTTCCTAGCTCCCCTGACATACACTTTTATTCTGCAACACAGTGCTTTTGCTTAAATTAGTCCACTTGGGTTGGTCAGAAGGCAAATTAATAGAGCATCTGCTGGTGCAAGCCCTTTTGGCTTTGCTTGAACTAAGTTAGCTGATACAGTTGAGGATGGAGACCCTTCTTGTCCACCTCCTTTGAGCAGAGGTGACACCAGGCAGTGGCTGTGCCGCCATCTACCGTAGGTTTTGCATAGCACGGCTCGGTCCAAAGCCCGCAGGAATCCCTCCAGCAATTTTTCCCACTCATCCCCAGGCTCAGTGACACAGACTGCGCTCCCTAAACACTTACCCAAGTAAGGGCCTGATCCTGCAATCCTTGCTCAGGCAGAACTCCCTCCACAGACTGCAGGTTAGCTGCTGCTAATGAAGCATTGTATTTTGTTATTGTTCTTCAACTAATAAGGTCTGTCCTGCAAATTTGAAGTTTGTGTGCTTTATAGTACTGTGAACAGCTGCCTTAGAAGTCAGTTGAAAATTGTATAGCGCTCAGACATACATTCAAGTTTTCTTGAACCAGTTTATCATATATCATGTAGCTTTAATGCAAGCCATCCGTTAATCCCAGAGAGTTTCACTATCTTAATCAAGAGAGTTGTCCGTGTGAGAGTAAGTCAGAATCTGCACACATGCAGTTCCCTCTCAATTTTAATATATGGCTTAAGCTTCTCTTGGTGATCCCAGAGCTCAAGCTATAGTGAAAGTTTTTGTAATTGCTCTTTGGAGGATTTTTGGATTTGTTTTTCCCCCAGCTAGTATGTAAACCTGCAGAAAACACTACAGCTCTCTTTAGCTGTGCTTGTAAAGGGCTCTGTCAAGAACAGGGGTGAGGGACTTCACAGCTGTTGTGCTGCAGGACAAGGCAGTGGTTGTATTTTGAGGACCAACTTCCAGATGTAAGGAACAATAAAATAATAGATAGTCCTACATCTATCTAGTGACAGACACCCTCCAGCTCTGTCAAGTGCTGCAAGTTTCGCCAGCCTTCTGACAGAACAGTCAGGAGCCACCTGGTACTCTGCAGGTAGAGAAAGGATGGTGGAAAAATTCCAAGCAATCAAGTTGGAATACAGCTACCAGAGTAATCTTTAATTTAGTGCACTCTACACAATATTTACAGAACAAATCTATGAATGCTACTTGAGTCATTTAAAGGCTGGGGACTAAATTCTGTTTTCTGGATGTTTATTCTGACTTTCTCCAACTGTTCTTCTTACTTGACAGTGCTTAATTGGCAGTGAGCCATGAAAGCTGTTGTCTAATTACACAACATATCACGATCTTACAGACCTACTGATAAGGCTTTACTGCAGCATAAATGGATTTTAAATATTAGCATATGAGAAAATTAGCTTCCAAATTAGAATATTTCAGTCTTGTGTATCAATAGTCACTTTTATTTGTTTAGGAAAACATGGTTTCAGAGAGAGAAACTAATTTTAGAGATTAAATAGCCTGTAATGTTAAACAGGCTACAATTTAGTGGCCTGTCTGGCTAACTCTATGCATAGCAGAAATCTATTCACATGTAATTACTTATTTCAGACCATATGAAAGATACCATATCTTTGCATGGAATCAATCCAGCTGGGGATTATAGCAGTATTATGATAGCACTGCTATACATTATACTGTGAAAAACATAGGTTTAGTGAATTCACTTGCAGGATTTTGCTGCACAAACAGTCTTGAGTAAAGCCACAATAAATATATTTTCAAATGGTATCAGACTATGTTTTTACAGAAGACACAATTTCACACTGCATATTACAATGACTACTAATCAACAACGTAGAACTCTGACTTCTGTCAAGGCTGGTAATTGTTTTGTACTGAAGGATGTACACTAGGTCTGCTTTTCTGATGCACGTGCAGTAGGGAAGCTACAAGTTTTAAGATGATGGCAGTCCTTTCTTCACTGCACATAATCTTCAGTGATAGGATACAATTATGTATAACAAAGGCATTGTTTTGCTTTTATATGAAACAAATTACATTCTCCTCTCTTTCAGCAGATACTCTGCAGATGTGACAATAACCATGACATCACTGGAAGGCCAATTCTCTTTTTGATGCACTGACTGGAAAACCAGGACACACCACGCACATCCCCTCCCCTAGTTGCAGGAGGTTGTTCTTGCATGTAGCCTGAAATGGTAGAAAGGGGTATATGTGCATTTCGATGTATTCTACATCTCCTTGGCAAGATTTAGCAAAAGTTCGAGCATGTGGACAAGTTTACTCACTGAGCAATTCTGCTGACTAAGTGGGACTGCTCAGACGTGTAGTTGTCTCTGAGCACACTGCTGTCAGAGTGGGTACCTTACAGCCCTTTCTGGCAGCAGTGTGCTAAACAGAATGGTTTGGTCTTCTCAGAGATATGCACAAAGATTTCAGAATCCCATTTTAGTGGTGCTGTTCTCCTCCAAATCCAAAGGTAACCTAAGAAACACAGTTCTAGGACCTCATTCCACACAAATTCATCAAAGTTAAGCCTCCCTCACAGCTCTGTTTTTTAAGAATTTGCCTTTCTATGAAATACAGAAAGGGAGGTGGTAAGATTCAGCTGCTTTGACATGTAAAGCATTTGCAAATATTAGAGCGCATGATAAAGCATCAAGTTGCAAGGTGAAGCAAATGAAGCAGTGACATATGGTACTCCAACCCTTTTCTCACTGTTTGTAAGGTTATATTATGGGTATTTACTAGAAATACAGCTGAATTAACAGCAGTGTCTATCATACAACATGGCAAGCTGCTGAAGTACTCCATATTCTGCCTATTAGCTAACAAGGGATCTGCTTAACTCACTTTCAGTTGTTTTAATTTAACAGCAGATTTATTCCCAGGTTTATCTGGATTTATGTAAAACAACACAAAAACCAAAATGTTGTTCTTTACCAGTGAAGAAAGTCTTCTTTACTGGTAAACTTCCACTGGTTCTCTACCAGTGAAGGAGAGTTTCTTCCAGTTGCATAACAGAACTTGCTTTCTCAGCATGTTCCTATAGCGGGACATAGTCACTTAAGATTTGCAAGAGAAAGCAATATATTGTGATTTAGTACAGTTCCATTTGAGATTGCACAGGCAGGAAAACCAAGCAGAAGTTACATTTCTAGCACTAACAGCCAAAAATACATTACCAGAAGCATGCTATTACTAAGCATCTAATTAGTTCTAGAGAAAAGCTCGAAACTTCAGCTACGGAGACTGCCATATGACTTTTGGTCTGAAATAATTTATTAAAAAAAAAAAAAAAGAAAAAAGAAAGAAAGAAAAGGACAATGAAACGCGTGTGAGGTCTGTGGGAAGGCAGCCCCAGATGTTTACAATGGAGCGAGTAGCGGTATAGCGGCGCTGCAGCCCGGGACCGGCGGGGCGCAGCACGGCACCGCCTCCGCCGCACCGCGGGCGGCAGCGCGGCCGCGCACCGGCTCCCAGTGCCGCCGGGCACCCCCGCTGCGGACAGCGCGCCCGGGCGAGACCTCGGCCCGCAGGAATGAACAACCCTGCCCCGGGAGAGGGGAGGAGGCAGCGCGGAGCCGGCGGCTCGGGGAGAGCAGCGTGCGCGGGTGTGCGTGCGGGTAATCGATTAATTGTTCCAATGCAGCGCGCTCGTCAGGGCACTCTAATGACAGGGGATAATGATTTTCAGATTCAGGAGACAATGTCCCCCACACACTCCGCACCACTTCCTCGCAAATCTTTCTAATTCGCTCTTCTGCCGGGCGAAGGAAACAAACAGTGCTCAGCGAGGCCATTTGCAAAACAAATGTAACCGGAGGGATTCGCAGATACGGACTGGTGGGGAGCGGCGTCCCCGAGGAGCCGATATAAACCCACCCTGCCCTGCCCTGCGCCCCCTCCCTTCCCTCCGCGGCGCCACCTCTCCCTTCCCTCCGCAGCCGCGGGCTCGGGAGCCCGGGGCCGGGGCAGCGGCGCCCGGGGGCGCAGCGGGCGCTGCCCGGCAGCGCGGTGGCGGAGCCGTACTTACTGAAGGGGCAGTTCTCCTTCTTGGTGCCGCTGACCTTGCCGTTCTTCTCGATCTTGAGAAAGTACTTGTTGTAAGAGTAGAGCTTCCTCTTGCGCACGTCGCCTTGGAGGTGATTGTAGCTCCGCACGTGTCTCCCCGCACTGGAAGGAGAGGAGAAGGACGAGGAGAAGGAGGAGGATGATGAAGAAGAGGAGTTGGTGGCCTCCGGGGACAGCATGTCCTGGCCGAGGTCATGGCAGGTGACAGGCACAGAAGACACCAAGAAGAGCAGCAGCAAGCAGCAACAAGGCAGGTGGGAAAAGGCTGAGGCACCATTTGTCAGTATCCATTTGCACATTGTACTGAAACTCTGGGCGCTGGAAAATGTCTTATCAAATGAAACATACTGGAAGGGTAAAACCTGGTAAAAGGCAAGTGGAGAGACGGTGGTTGCTGCTTCTGGTTAGATTCCTCTGAGCTCTGATCTGGCCTGAAGTAAGTGCACCAACATCCATAACTCAGGGGACAAATCGCCTCAGAAGTTGCTGCCTTTTAATCCTTCGAGTCCTCCCTCAGAAAAAAAGAGCTGTTGGTTGTTGGTTTGGTTTTTTTTTTTTTTTTTTTTTTGTGGTGGGGG
>VZTJ01000302.1:88230-173123 GCA_013397795.1 Orthonyx spaldingii
TTTTTGGTAATGGGGAATGTAACAGATAAAACCAAGAAAGCGATACATACTTTTTCACACACGGGGGATGTACCCTGAAAGGTGTTAACTATCCAGTACTCTACCTGGATCCCAACCACAATCCCTTTTAGAAAGGCAACAAAGTCATACTAAAACTCCACAGCTCCATCGTTCTTGAGTGCGACTGAAAGGGAGTGAATAAGTCACTTTCAGGCTTTGCTCGTGGAATTATTTGAAAGAGAGCTGACAGCTAGGAACATCAGCCCAACAGCTGAACACGCTTGCCTCACCACAGGCGACCAGGGTAGCCAGCTGGGCTCCCTCTGAGCTGGTTAATAGCTCACACATTGCAGGGGGAGCTCACACATTGCCTCTTCTTTGTCAGTTAATTTGTAGCAGTCGCTGGGATAACTTCTGTGAGTAAGCACCTCTCAGCGTGAGGAAGGGAGATGGAAGCGAGCCTTTGGCTAGCAGAGAAGCCTGGGGCATGGCCGGGAAGGAAGGGACAGCTCCCCGTGGCTCCTGTTGTGCAGGCAGGGCTGCAGCTGCTGCTAAGCCAGGCTGGGCAGGTGTCAGTCTTCCTGAGTGTGGCATCACCCAGGAGATATGCAAAACAGTGTCTCTCCTAGAGTACATTCCACCTGCATTTCCACATAATTTCTGTGTAGGGTTGGACACCACCTTTCCAAAAACTATATCTTTTCACATATATATGACAAATGTGTCTCACCAAAGATACCATGAAGACAAGAACCAAAAGTGGAGTCAGCTCGAACATACTGGATTTTTCCCCTAAATGCTTTGCAGCTTAAGGCATATTAGTACCCTTAATACTATTTGTAAGAACATGATAACTCAGATATAATTGCCCAGCTAGATACACTCTTATTATTTAGTCCTGGATTTCAAAATGAGTAGCCAGACTCTGTTGCCTTCTAGGCTCTGTATCAAAGAATGAGTCCCCCAAAGTCAGCTTATTGCTGAGTTGTGATCTTTTAAAAGATGAATTTCATCTGTTATAGGGTACTCTCCAGCTGCTGATTATGGTTTTGAAAATGCAGCTTAATTAGTTTTGTATTTATTAGCAGATTGTTTAACTTTTTATTAAGATCAAACACAGAGACAAAGGATAACAATACGATATCTTCTTTCTAGCATTATTTAAAATGTTTGCAGCATGTTAAAGATTTAAGCAACTCTCTGAAGACCAGTCATCCATTCTGCAAGGCTTAAGGAGATTATTTTTCTTTACCGCATATGGGTAACAACTGGCCACACAGATCCAAATCATTGCAGGTCTTACCATGCTGCCAGTTACTGATGATAATGATTAGCTCCTAAATGCCAGATTCGGTAAGATTGACATCACATTGCATGTATCCTATATGTAGTTCAAAGCAAGGAACTTTGAAAATGACACGCACATTTTTTGCCATGCCAATAATTGGTAAAATACCTTCCTTGGATTTTTCTAAATATGAACAAAAGAACAGTACAGCTGCAGGTCTTGGTTTTTTTTTCTAATGGTTTGTTTTTTTTTTTTTGGTTGGTTGGTTGGTTGGTGTTTTGGTCTTTTGTTGTTGTTTGTTTGGTTGGTTTGATTTTGGTGGTTTGGCTTTTGGGTCTTAGGGTTTTTTTCACTTTTAGTGCACCTCAGAGATATATACCATCTAAAGCAGATTGGGATTTGTGATACCAAGAGACGTTAATGATCATAACAGGCAATAGAAACCTGTATATATGGTATAAGCTCATTCTGAGTAGCTTTCAAAAATGTACAAGAATTTCATGCACCCAGAGACTGCAGGAGGTCAGAAAAGGAGGATTTACATCCATTCTTTCTCTTCTACTCTCCTTGTGATGCTGCCTTGCCTCTGATATTCCTTCCAGCTCTGAATCATCAAGCTCTCCTATTCATGTGATTACTCTGAAAAGAATGTCATCTTGGAGCTATTTCTATCTATCTAAATGATATAAACAGAAAAGAGCATGTTATTTAATCATAGCAAATGTTATCTTGTTGACTGCAAAAAGCACTACTTACATTCAAAGTGCTGTCTAAGCAGAGGAGAGCATATGGAAAGATTGAATAGGTAGGCTAACCTACAACATCCACAGTTTACATGTGGGTAAAAAGATTTGCTTAGCTTCTGGGGCATCTAAGACCAGTGCTTTTAATGTCTTCTGAATTTCTGTTAGTCTATTGTACCAACAGTTTAATGAAACAGTGGTGACCCTTGCTTCAGACTGCTTCAGGTCAGCTTTGCTTATTGGTGCTTCTGTCAGATATATATCAAAAGGCAGAAAACACTTCAACTAATTAACAATTCTTTTAACTAGCTAGTTAGTTAGTTTGTTAGCTAGCTAGTAAAGTGGCAGTTAATGTTTCCTACCAAAAACTCTAGACATGAGAGAGAATTAATTAGATTCATGGTTATTAAATGGCAATTTAAAAAAGTGCTGAAAGCATTTACAAATAATGTATTGATTCAAACCCTACAATTTGTTTACCAAACAATCTTTCTAGTCATGGTTCCCTATCGACATGCATATGACTTTGTCAAGAAATCACATCATCACATAAATTACCAGAAATCAGCTTTCTGAGGAGAGGCAGAAGAGGGAATTAAAGCTCTTTGTTTCTTTACGGTTTGCAGTAAATTGTGCTCCTCCAGATGTCTAAGACAGGTAGCTTGTGCACAGCTGTAGTGGACAAGTTGTTCCTGGTGGCCTTCAGAAGAAATGTCTTGCAATTATTTGGTATCATCAGAGGGGAGCTAGGGAGTAGTAGCCATACTTCCTCCAAAATGTAAATTTTCCTTGAAGGTCTGTTCAGAAACTCACAGTATTGTGTGCTCTGGAAACAGCTTATTGTATTCCTGACATGAAACATTGGCAGAGAAATGGAGGCTGGGATGCCGTTTCCCAGTATTTTGACTGATGAGTGACACATGTAGATGTCATTTCTGAACACTGAGTAGTACTGGGAATAGGGAGTGGCCTGCCACCTAGAATGTTTACATCCAGACTGGACTTCTGACAAAAGCAAATCAGTCAACATCAGCTAATGTGTAAAATGTATTATCCCCTACAACAGGAGCAAATACACAAGTTGTATCTATGAAGAGGTCTGAGACTGATGTCAGAGAAGTAAACACAAGTCAACTCACAAAATCATGACATAGAAAACACTATCCATCAATGAGATCTTCTAATCTGTTAGAAATCTTCAGGAAAAACTGGGCTTGGCCCTGCAGAACTTTGAGCCCTTTGCCAGCCTTCTGGAAAATTTCTTAGACTATACAAAACTGGAGGGAGTGACTGGTACCCAGGAGAGCTGTGCAGCCCTTCAGATGGACCTCAGCAAGAGGAGACAGGGGCAGAGAACTGTCTGAAGTTTGACAGAGGAAAATGCAGGGTCCTGCACCTGGGTGAAGAAAACCATATGCACCAGTACAGGCTGGGGTCTGACCTGCTGGAAAGGTCTGCAGAGAAGGACTTGGGAGTCCTGGCAGACAACAAGCTGACCATGAGCCAGCAGTGTCCTCGTGGCCAAGAAGGCCAATGGTATCCTGAGGTGCATTAGGAACAACAGTGCCAGCAGCTCAAAGAAGGTGATCCTGCTCCTGTGCTCAGCCATTGTGAGACCATGCCAGGAGTGCTGTGTCCAGTTCTGGACTCCTCAGAATGAGAGAGACTTGAAACTCCTGGAGTGAGTCCAGGGGAGAGCTGCAAAGATGGTTAAGGGACTGGAGCGTCTCTCTTATGAGGAAAGGCTGAGGGAGCTGGGCCTGTTCAGCCTCAAGAAGAGGTGACTGAGAGGGGTCCTCCTCCATGTCTGTCAGTGTCTGCAGGGAGGGGTCAGAGGATGGACCAGGATCTGCTTGGAGGTGTCCAAGGGCACAAGAGACAATGGCAGAAACTGATGCACAGGAAGTTACACCTGAACATGAGGAAGAACTTCTTTACTGTGCAGGTGACCACACACTGGAACAGGTTTCCCAGAGAGGTTCTGGAGTCTCCCTCATTGGAGATATTCAAGAATGTTCTGGACAAAATTCTGAGTTACATGTTCTAGGTATAGCAGGGAGGTTGGACCAGGTGACTTCCACGGTCCCTTCCAATCTTGTTCATTCTGTGATTCTTTGTGGTTCTTATGCCTGTGCTTATGAAGCTTAATATTCCAATAAATTTCAAAATGACATATTCAAAGCTAAATATGCAGTTAAGTACTCTTAGGACAGACTTATTCATCGTTTCCTTCTCATAGTTTCAGCCAGCCTCTAAAAAATTTCTCAGATGGTAAATTCTTTTTGTAGAAGTCTGGGTATCAGGAGTGAGATGATAAAGACTTTTAAGATAGTAAAAATTATCCAAAATGTAATTGGAAAATTATTTCTGAAAGACACTTTTTCAAGTCTGAAAAATACTAACATTTTCATTATTGGAAAGAATAGTACCATAGTAGCCATTATGTATCCTCTCAGGAGAAATTCATTATTATGGATTGAGTGTTCAGTTCTTTTAGTGAACATTGCGAAGAACCAGTAGGTTGTATGATGATTTTCATAGGAACTTTCCAAAGAAAGTTAGAAAGGAATGTGTTGGGTTGTTCTAGGTTGATCTCATCTGGTGCAAGGACCTGTTTAAATGACTGCTGGATTCTTTATCTATAGTTTTTCTGATTTTGAAGAAAACAAATAGATTTCAATTAAAAGCTTAACAAAATGCTTGCATTACTAAGTGGCAGCTTCTGCAAAACTACAGCCCAAGCAAGAACAGAACAAGCTCTTTCATCCTTTCACAATAATTTATTTTCCATTTCTTATGAGGATCCTCTCCCTAAAACTCTAATTCTGCTAAACTTGGAGAATAAACAGGACTCAAATTTCAGTTGATTCTGGGCAGATGACTTCAACAGATTCTGTGTGGTTTTCCTGCACTGACCAAACTGCAGAAGATACATCAGTGTGTGGCAATTCTAGAAATTCCCTGGAAATTCCCAGTGTTGACTAAGGAAGACAGTAATTATTGCTCACTCAATGTATGCTGATTTTTTTTTTATTGAAATCATTTTTGGCAGTGTTGTATAATTATGCCATGTGTGCACATCCACTAAGAATTTGATTTAGCATTTTATTTTACACTGTGTACTGAATACTTGAGAGACAGTATGAGGGTTTGATCACATCTTAGTGAAAAAGATCAATGCTGTAACAGGAAAAGGTTTCTATTTTTATTTCTCATTCTTTGGAGATTTTTCTAGCTAAGTAAGGGTTTGCTCTCTGGTAAAAAAAAAACCAAAAAAACCCCCAAACCAACAAAAAACAGAAAAGAATGCTAACAATCCATTAAATTCTGAGATATGAATTTCCCCTAGATTAAAAATGACATTTGCTTTAAGTACTGATTTTTTTTCCATAATAATTTCTGTGTGATTTTGATTTAGAAAGACAAGGGAACAACATTTAAAGTCTTCAAGACTCACTATTGCATTACTGTATCATATGAATAGCATTGCTTGTTAAGTGAACATTTGTAACCAATTAGTCTGAAGAATGCATCCTTAGAGCTGACAAAAAGAGGACTTCATCAGCTACCCTTGTCCTGTTGTTTTGGGCATGAGCCTGCTATGACAGCATAAGTAGGAGCTGTGTGTGATGCACCAAGGTATTTAGCTGGGGATGGTGGTAGCAGATAATAATAGGTAGACAAAGTTCCTTTTACTCCTCTAGTACTGAGCTAGAGGAGGAATCTTTTGCTGGTGATATTATCAGCCTTCATAGAAAGGGGATAGTTAGTCACAAGATGCTATCTTATTCAGTGCGGCTTCTTCTGTCATGACGCTGTTTATTTGCCACTCTTACTCAAGGCTGCATTACCAGTCCAGGTCCTGAAAGTCATCCAAGACCAGTTCTGAAGCCTCGTTAGTCATAGAACCTCTGCTGGTTTGAATCGTGTTAAAATTTTACATGTGCTAATGGTATTGAGACAGATTTTGTGCTATTTTCTATAAAGATAACGGATACGAGAAACACGACATTACGCCAAGAATCACATCATCGGATATGACCAGTTTTTAAACAAATACTTCAATAATAAAAACTCAGAAAGCTGTAATTTATACTGAATCAAACTCTTCAGAGGTGTTTGTGCATACACACACCCTCACTTCCCACTTCTCCTACCAGCAGGTTTTTGCAGCTTTCTAGGAATTAGCTGTAATAAATGTGATGGCATGTTAAGGTACTAAGGACCTGGACTAGACACATAGAGTGTTTGGCTCAGATTAGTTGGGGATTATAACTTGGATGTCAGAATGTAATTTCTTACTGGTAAGTGTAAGATACCTAAAACATTCATTTTTATTAGAAAATGTATAAACTGTAAAGTTGGAATCTGAGCTGAAACACTCCAAGAAAGGCCAAAAATTACTGGGTACCTGGATGTGTCTTCAAGTCGAGTGTGAGCTCTTTTTCTGTGCAATGAAGCTACTGTGAGAATCTGTTCACAATAAAGGGTTTCAGCACTTGTGATGTTCATCATCACAGTCCCTAACTATCAGATGCTTGGTTCATCTAGAAGAAGCTACACCTTGATGCATCTAATTGGTTGTCCGTATAGCTAAGAGAAATCTTTCTGTCCTAGTTACCACTCCATAGGAGGTCAAGGTGCTGTTTCCGTACAGGGGAAGATCTCTTCTCATTTGAATTTGTAAGCAATTCAGGTAAATCTTTGTTCAAATGAAGTAGGAAGAAATAATCTGAACCAGATCTAAAACCAGAAGTGGTTATCACTTTTCACCCACAGTTTTTACTAATGTGATAGGACTTGTTTCAAATCCTTCTTCCTGAAGCAGTTTTCAGTCTGTATCTACAGCTCAATAAAGGGCCTAAGCCATGTTAGGTGAAATCTCTCTTCCTCTTCTTAATCAATTCTAATGTAGTTTTTCTACTTTGTGTGCATGTGTCCAGAAAAACGCCAGCTAAGGCTAAGCCTTTTCTGTAGGAGATCTGAGTTCCATTTATTGCTCCATGGTATGTTTAGGCATTTTATGACCACCTAATGAAAAATGAATCAGTGGCAGTTCAAGCAGGCATTGATATTCTATTTTGCCTTCATTTTCAATCAATTTGTTTGATTGTTAACACTCAATGAATTGAATCCCTCATGGAAATAAGGAGATTTAGTTTCAGAACTCCAGCAGGACATGTGCTGACACCATGCTATGTATGTATATCCTAGTGTGCAGGGTTCCTTTATCCTGTCCAGTTTTAGGCACTTAGGTGCATTTTAACACACTGGAAGCTGATCTGCAAGTGACAATGCACCTTTGTTGAAGTCTCATGCTCCTAGGAACATTAAACAATTTTTGAGCAAAGGCTTTCAAAAGTTCAATTGATTAGATGCCTAAGTCTGCCTTAAATCCTTAAATTTTGGATTCTGCAAATAACCCTGGCTTAACATTATTTGCCCAAGGGTAGCATGGTGGGGAATTGTCTTTCACATGCCCAAACTATGTTTTTTCTTTACAAAGGGTAAAATTACAGTAAATGATATAAACAATACAATTTAATTATTACAGCATTACCAAGACATCACTAAATGCTTCTCAGAGGAAATCTCTGCTACATGTTATGAAATTGAGCTAAAAGCTATGCTTGCTGGCACAACTCAGAAAGCTAGTAGCAGAAGTAAGAGCAAAATCTCCAGATTCGAAGTCTGTTACTTCATCTGTGCAGCACATTCTTTCTTCTCATATAGCGTCCATTTACTTGGAATTGTAAAATATCTGACAAAATAAAATTTTATTAATCTGTGTATTTGTTCATTTGCTCTTTTCTTATCTGATGTTAAAATTTTAAGAAATAAACCATTGAATTTGCTTCTCTATTTCTCAACTACATCTTTCTTTTTAAATTACTGCCAGCCTTGTAGATCTGTAGCTTTGTATATAGTAGGTTTTCTTTAAAATATGGTAACAAATTTACATCTGTTTTTGATAAAGCTTTCATTTTTTTCATAAATTCTAGAGCCAGGAGTAACTATCATAGCTATTAGATCAACCTTGTGTTTTAACATATGCTGCAAAAACTCTTCTTTTCTGTATCTTCCACATAATTCCTGCATCTAATAAATTGTGGTTAAAAGGAACTTTGCAAAAGCCTCCAACAGTGCAGTCAAGACAACACTATGAGGAGGAACACACTTTGAGTATGACATCCACTGTCTTCTGGAGTAGAAATTTGTGAATCTGTACAATAGCCTTACCACCCAAAAATGAAGATTTATACAAAGAAAATATGTTCCAGTTACTTAAAAGTGAAGAAATTGGTATCTAAGTTCAGAACATTTATTTTTGGATGAAATGTAGAAACTTTTATTTTCTGATCTTGTTGTATTTTTGACATTTTAGTCTTCTCCGTCAGTTAAAAAGAACAAAAACTTAGCTGAACTTGTGTCCATAACCAATAGATGAGTTTAGAAACAGATTTCATCTCTCTCTACTCTTTGTGTCCTGGAAAATTAGTTTTTAACTGTGCTGAAAGAAAGATTAGTTTTAATCCCATAGAATGCTGTAGATTTTCTTCAGTGAAGCTAAAGATAACAGAACTGATTCCATTGTAATTTTTATCTCAGAGTACCAAACCTATGGAAAATATTAATGTCAGATAAAGTGAGGCCTCACATCACTGCACCACTGGTCTTTGTGTTAGTCAAAATGTTGCAGTGGATCAGATCTTACAACACTGATTTTTTTTTTTTTGTATGCCAATTTCTTTAGAAAAACTTACTTGCTCCAATTTTGTAGGAAAATGAAAAAAAAGAGAAAGAAAGGAAATAGACATTTACTGGCTTATTTGTTGTTTTGTAAGCTTGAAATATTAGACTTGGGTTTTATCTTCTTCCTATGTAAACTCTAGAGAGGAAACTTGTAAATAGTGGAGACAAGACCAAACAGCCAGATTGTATTTATTTGAAGTTTCTTGTAAGTTTAAATGTCAACAAACATTAGAAATAAACAAATTATTTCAAGAAAAAAATGCACCTTTTACTAATTCTTTTCTAATGCTTTTTGATGCTATATACCAACATATCCCAAGATAGTACTGCTGTCATAAACTTCTTGATGTAAGCTCATACACTGAAAGAAATGGTGCTCAGATAAAAGTTTACAATTCTTGAACCTACAGCCTGTTACATCAGCTGGAAAAATGTCTCTATTCTTATCTGTGTTTTCTGAATCAGGTTAACAGTGTATTAACTTGAGGTTCTGTACAAGTCTTTGCAAGAGTAGTGACTAGATTGTGGTATCCCAGCCTTTTATTTGTTGCAGTAAAGTAACCTTGATGGTGAGTTTTGACATCTTTCTCTGCCAGCCTCAAGATTTCAGAGTTGCCAGTGTATGGCTGACCTGCCATTCAGTTGGCCAAAGTCCCCTGTAGCAGCAAGAACATCAGCCACAGAAAAGGCATTGACAGGCAATCTGAAAGATTTGGAAAGGATTTTGTTAAGATGAATGTCTATTTTTACCCTTATACTCTCTTGTGGGTAGCTGATGACAGATCAACTACCAAGCACTTCAGCAGAGGGGAAGAACCTCTTTCATGCTTGAAGATTGTCTAACACATTACGTTATGCTAAAATTGTATAACCCTATAATAAATGACAGATTTTGTCCTGCTGAGGGACTTTGATTTCCTGGGTGGTTGACAGAATAAATTATCTTTAAAGTACTCTATTACACCTCCATTTAAAAAAACTTAAACAGGTAGCAAAAGTTGTTACAGTCAGATTTATCCCTGAACCATTATCATGGCCAAAGGGTCTACTCCGCATATCTTCAATGCAGGACTATTTTAAAAAAACCTGAGACCCTGCTAATTGTCAGTCGTTTTAGGACAGCACCTATAAATCTTTGGAGAGGTTCAACATACCAGAGGTTGGGTATGCCACAGTATTTTCTATTTCTCTCACTATTCGTTCTGTGTTGACAACCTGAGAAACATTTCTTTATTGTTTTTTTGAAACACTGCCGAACTTCCTTTGCCTTGCTGGCACAGTTTGGGTCAGAAGAGCCGTGCAGGCTTGACTCTTTCCTTATGAGAAAGTTACAGAGGTGCGACTTTGGCTGTGACATTGGTGTCACTGTTGCCCAGAAGAGTCCCTTAAAGTACCTGTTGTAATTGATGCACATATGCTTTCTTTTATCATAGATTCTCATAGAATCTCATAGAATATACTGGGTTGGGAGAGACCCATCAGGATCACTAAGCCTAAATCCTGGCCCTGCACAGAATCCCACCATGTGCCTGAGAGTGTAGTCCAAAAAATTCTTGAACTCTCTCAGGCTGGTGCTGTGACCACTTCCCTGGGGAGCCCATTCCAGTGCCCAACCACCCTCTGGGTGAAGAACCTGTTCCTAATATCCAACCTAAACCTCACCTGACACACAATTCACACCACTCCCTCAGGTCCCATCACTGATAACGAGAGAAAAAATCAGTGTCTACCCCTCCACTTCCCCTCCTGAGGAAGCTGTTCTTTTCCTTTAAAATCCAGCTTTAACATGAATGGGGCAATTTGCCTTGTTGTAGCTCAAGTGGGATTTCCTACTTAAAGAGACTGGTTTTTCTTTCCAAACAAACAAATAACTAAATAGTATCAACACAAAAGGCCGTTGAAAAACATCACATGCATGGAGCTTACTGAATGGCTACAAGACCTTTTTGATCTTTCAGCATGGACCTCTGAACCCAACAAAATAAACAACTCAGATTATGTCCTAATTGTTCTTTGTGAGCAGAGCTGCAACACCTGGGTGTGTGGTTTCCCTTTGTAAATTAAAAGGTCAAGCTCGCCCCTCCTCCCTTTAGGAAAACATCCTGTGCCTACGCTCTCAGTGGCCTTAGGCAGCTAATCAGTTTTGCGCCAGTGGGTTAATTGTGTATGTGAGAGTCTAGTTTGAATGTATCATGCCCCCTTCCTCCATTTTAATCTCTTCTTGTTGTTTCCTTTATAAACATTCTTACTATTTAATCATTAAAGGGATGATGCTTGACAAATGGGAGCACACTCATATCAAGTCCTGAGCTCTGCAGGCATATGATGTGAATAAACTGACGTGAGCTGCTTAAATAGCTACTCTACTGTATAAAAGGGACCTTGCCTCCCTAGGTCTGGAAACAGAGACTCACACAGTGGGTATGAATTCACAATCATATCAGTATGCTGTAACAGAAATAAAATAAGAAGTGAAAATAAAAGTTTCTTAGAAAATGGCAAAAAAGGTCCAAGGTTAGGGTGATTATATTGGAAAACACAGAGAATGCTACCACCATTTGTTTTTTTGTTTTGTTGTTTACAGAGATGAAAACATCTTATCAGACCATAGTGTTGACAGTCTGATGCTTCACTTCTCTACACACAGCATGCTGTGTATAAGTTATATTTTAAAAATAGCTCTTCATACAGAGAAGATTTCCTATTGGGAAAAAATGTGTTTTGGAAAATAAACAAATAGTCCAAGTGTTAATACAGAAAATAAGAATATCACATACATGTATTTAGTGTTTGAATCTTTACTCAGCTGAATGCTGAGCCGTAGCTGAAGCTCACGAAACCTTACGCAATACCAGATATAATAAGTAAAAAATAGTAAGGTGTGGCTGAAAAAGACACTTGTTCCCTGAAAGAAAATATGTCTATGTAGCCACAGGATTTTTCTCGTAGGCCTTCTAAAAGAGCTTTTGAGATAGTTGGAGAAGATGTTACAGCGGCTGTCGAACTGTTATATTGATGGAATTTTATTTTTGAAATGTGAACCAGAATGTATGTTAAGCTGTCTTGATCAGTTTGTTTTGTATGTTTTTCTACAGAAAGAAGTTTGGTAGTGGTGTCTCACAGACTGGTCATACTGGTTGTCTGAACTCAGTTATTGGGCATCTATACTTGATGTAGTTATTTCTGTTCCAAAAATATTTGTTTAAATCTTTGCATTGTATTTTTTATTTCTATCCCAACAAAACTTTGCTGTGGTGTGGAAAGAATTTTCCTTCATGAGCAGAATAACCTATGGAATTGCAAGCTGTATCTTAAATTTAGAGTTCTGTATCAACAAAACCTTTCTCAGGGAGCATTCACACAAAAATGCACAGGAACAGGGGAAAACAGTGACAGTGGCAGTGGTGAAATCCGTTTAAAAGTCACCAAAGCATTATTTTTCACAATATAATGATTCCTCAGAGGTTTTAAATGAAAGATCCATAATCTCATTATCATTTCTATAATGCAACTAATTAATCTGTTTCATGCAATATAGAAATTATTCTTAGCTATAGAGCTAAGATGTGTGGTTATATCTGTATTGATATACTGTAGTGCCAATGAGCTACTGTGGTCGAACTTGCAATAATATCTCACTTCTCTTTCTCTGTCATATACTACAGTGTTCCCATCCTTGTTTGCACTCAAGTTCTTTCTAACAGCTTGCTACTAACAATGACAATAATTAATGAATGTGTTTCAAGGCTTCCCAGTACATCCTGTCATTTCAGAGCCTGTCTTCTACACTGTAGGCTCTGAGAGGCAGTATTTGTTTTCATGTTTTGTCTTATGCATTGCCAAGCAATTCATTCTGTTCAACAAACAATAAAAGTGGGTGAAAATTTGCTCACTGTTGCACTTTTGCAAATCTGAAGTCTTTTAACTCCATATAGAAACATGAAAATGAATATATTTCACATGTATTGTATTTTTACAATACATTGTTATGTTGTTATATGTCAGTACATTGTTACATGTCAATATATACCTGTGCAAAGCAGAAGTCTATCAGCCTGCAGAATGAGGAATTCATTTATTCAATCATGCAAGGCAGATATTTCTCTTAACTGGTGTGAGCAAATATTTTTCAGGTCATCTGAAGTATTCTGTATATTTTATATTGTTTAAGAAATAGGAGAATCATGGAATCATGAAATTGTTTAGATTAGAAAAGTACTTTAAGATCCTCTAGTCTAACTGTAAGCCTAACATTGCCGAGCCCACCGCTTAAGTGTGTCCCTAAGTGCCACATCTATGAGTCTTTTAAAGACTGTCAGTATTTAGGTCTCCCCTGAGCCTTCTTTTCTCCAGGCTAAACACCCCCAACTCCCTCAGTTGCTCCTTATCAGACTTGAGTTCCAGACCCTTCACCAGCTCCATTGCCCTTCTCTGGACTCACTCCAACACCTCAATGCCTTTCTTTCAAAACTGAATACAGGATTAACTTCCCTGGTCCTGCTGGCCACACTATTCCTGAACAAAACCAGGATGCTTTTGGTCTTCTTGACCACCCTAGCTCATGTTCAGCTGCTGCCACCAGTCCCTCAGCTCCTTTTCCACTGTGCAGCTTTCCAGCCACTCTGTCCCAGCCTGTGGCACTGCCTGGTGTTGTGACCCAAGGGCAGGATCCAGCATTTGGCCTTGTTGAACCTCACACTATTGGCCTCAGCCCATTGATCCAGCCTGTCCCGATCCCTCTGCAGAGCCTTCCTGCCTTCTAGCAGATTAACACTCCTACCCAACTTGGATGTTGTTGCTAAACTTACTAAGGATGTTGTTGATAAACTTACTCGATCTCCTCGTTCAACTCACTGATAAAGTTGTATATCCCAGTCTAAACCACCTGACTGGATTAAACCATGACAGGAACTTCTCTTCCACATGCTCCAGGAACCTTCTAGACTGCTACCTCTCCTTAGTACTATATTTCTAGCAGAACCTGCTAAGCTGAAATCCCCCATGAGAACAAGGGTTTGTGCGCCTTCTCCCAGCTGTTTACAGAATATTTCATCTTTCTCTCCAACCTGGCTGGGTGCTCTGTAACAAATTCCCATCAGAATACCTGCCTTGTTGGCCTTCCCCCAGTCCTTACCCATACACACTCAACCCCACATGTCACCATCATTAAGCTCTAGACAATCAAAACACTTCCTAACACATAGGGCTATCCCACTGTCTCTCCTTCCTTGCCTGAAGAGTTTAGACCTCTATTAGAGGACTCCAGCTGTGCAAGTCTTCCCACCACTTTTTCTTGATGGCAATGGTATAATAGTTTTCCTGCTGCTCAGTGGTCCTGCTTGTTGTCCATGCTATGTGCATTGGTGGAGCTGCACTTCTGTTGGGCTATTGATCCCAACATATTTGGAGTTAGAAGCCGTTATTCCTGTGTCACCATTTTCAGGTGGTTCCATGGTTTCTAGCAATCAGTAATATTTGCATCTTTGCTGTTTGCATGGATCTCCATCCCCTCTCTCCCCACTAAAACTGAAGATTGAAGGACTTTGCTAGCACACCATCGTCTACCACTGGCATGCCACCCTCAGGGTTACTCTAGGGAGCCTGATTTTATCCCTTTCACTGTTCAAATCTACTTTAAACTTTTTCAGTGAGCCCTACTAACTCTTGCACAAAGATGTGTTTGTCCTTTGAGACAGATGTGCCCCTCCTGTTGTGAGCAGGCCTGGTGCCACATGGACTGACCTGGGATTAAAACCCCCAAAATTCTGCTGGTTGCACCGGGCTGAGAGCCAGGTATTGATCTGCTGGGTCTCCCTGATTCATTTTTCATCAATCCCTGCAAATGTAAGGATACGGCAAAAACCACTTGTGCTTCTGAACCCTCATTCAGTCATTCCAGGGCCCTGAAGTCTCTTCTGATTGCCCTCAGACTTCTTGTTAAAACTTCATCGCTTCTAACTAGAAAAATGGATAAAAATCAGAGAACAGTACCAGAGTAGGAAGATTTCTTTCATGCCTTTAACCCAGGCCACAAGCAGTCAGTAGCCTTCCCTAAGAAATGGATCCAGTTTGCACATTTGACCTCTGTTCCCAAAAGAAAACCTTACTGTTCCTTCCCATTTTATCACATCTTCATACTATCCATGTATTATAACCCAACACTGAATAAGTAAACACAGTCTCCTTCTTCCTGGTCCCAGTTGAGCTCTTTCAAAGAGTAAAGAATTTTGCCTGACATTTTTATTATCCAGATGGTTTCTGACGTGTACAGATGTTATATTTGGTAATACACTGATTATCAAAACATGTCTTGTTGCTCACTTGAGGGTTATGGCTTGATGCATAGATCTATTACAAAGATTGATAGTCTTAATAAATGCTAATCCACCAATTCTGTAAGTGCACATAGATTTTGTTGTTGTTGGGGTTTTTAAAAAGATGCTAGATGGCACTGCTAGTCCAGGCTTTATTTTGAACAGCTGGGTTTCATAAAGCTAATTGTGCAGTTACGAAAAGGGTATGTAAAGTATTACTTAAACTTGACAGCTAGTGTATTCTGAGAAATATACACCATTGTGCAAACAATAATGTTTCCACTGTAAGAGTATTCAGGTTGAGGTCTACAAACTGTAGTTAACTGCATTCAAACTTGTTTTACAAATATCCTTGTGTTTGCCTTTTGTCTGCTGCATTTCTTATTCATATGCCACTTCATTTCATAGTTGTTAAGTTATGATAGCATGGAACTTGTTTCATGTTTTATTTTTTTATTCAAAATGTTGGTTGTGGTACTTTGGATGTTTTTTTAAATTTAAGAATTAGAAATCCAACAGTGAAAAAATAAACTTTTTTTTTTTTTACTGGAATAATTTCTTACATAAATATTATGCTACCCATGTTGAAAGTCATAAAATAATTATTTTGCAGTTCTGCAGAATATTTAAGGATCCTATCTAACCATAGTGTACTTCATTTTATTCTTTTACTATAACTCCTGTTTATTCTGTGAGTTATCTGTCTTCTTATGTTAGGGATTTGATGCCACTATCTGCCAACAGGTGAGGCTTCCATTTTAGCAAAATACATTTTACAAATAAAACAGGAGTGTTGAGACAAAAAGAAATAGCAATATTTGTAGTAAAAGACTTCAGTAACATGTAAAGTCGCTCCTGCTGCATAAAGATTTGTGACTTGAAAAAGTTTATACAATGTTATTGACTGTTCATTCTCTGTTTAGTTAGTATCAAATTCCCTTCTTTTGTTAATTGTGCAGTAAGCTTACAAAGAAACTGCAAATTCTCAGCCTTTTGGGCAGACAGTTGGATACCGTGTCTAAGCGTTCGGAGCAACCAAACGGAACCTGCACCGTTCTGACCACTGGCTGGGTCACCGGCTGGGGCTTAAAGACTCACCTGAGTAACTCGAGAAATCCCTTCAATCTCTCCTTTTGATTTGCCTTTCACACGCCAGTACTTTTTATTTCTTCTCATCTGTCTGCTATCACGTTAACAAGTGAAGGAGAATCTCGGCAGTTCATTGACAGCATAATAAAATGGGATTTAGATTTCAGTATTTGAAGAATGGCTTGCTTTTAGGGTTTTTTGCTTTTGTCTCGTACTTGTGTTGCCCCAGTGATCAAAAAAAGCCCCAGACCCCACAAAGTCCGTCATTGGCCCTATGAATTGTTTACTTGAGCTGTCCAGTCACAACTGGCAGAATATACAGTATATAATGAACTTTATGCCAAATTTTGCTTATTTCCCTGTAAAACTGTGTTATTAAACAATGAATATTCTGTGAGGCTTTTCTCAGGCAATGATTTTCATCTAGATAAAGCTGAAGATGCAATTACTACTCAACACAGTTGAATGATAGCCCTCTTATAGAGTACCCCAGTTGTGCAAGTCTTACCACTACTTTTTCATGATGGCAACTGTGTAAGATTTTTCCTACTGCACAATGACTCCTGCTTCTTGTCCATGCTATGTGCACTGGTGCAGTTGCATTTCTGTTGGGTTAATGATCCTGCCACTTTTTTGGGTTAGAAACCCTAATTCCTATGTCACTCACCATTATCAGATGGTTACAAATAGCCCAAATTCATTCCAGTTGTAAATTAAGTGAGCTGTTGAGGTGAATTTGGCCTTGTGTATCTACATAGGAAAACTCATACTTCCTCTTGGAAACCCAATGCAAATGTAACCTAAGATTATTGCTTTGAAAATCTGTACTAGGTGATGCTCTCAGGTGAATATTGTGTTAAATATTTCATGACTGTTGAGAGACGTTGCTTGATAATGATGTGTTTAGTTCCTAAATGAAAATAAGCACTGCTTTGTAAAAGTAAGGCAGGAATGAACGTTGGTAGGAGGTTATTTATTGTTGATGGGACAACTAGAGTGCAACATAGTACTGATATATTTGCAAAATGCTGCAAAACTTTTTATTTTAATTAGGATGCATTATTTCAAGTGATCCTTTTGCATATATTTAAGTTAATTCTAATATATTTTTTCTGCAAAAAGAGTAAGGAGACAGATCTGAAAGCCAAATGTTCTGGAATGTATGGAAAAACTCCATTTATATATTAAATTTTGTGTTTTACCCAAAACTGATGTTCACCAAGTATGCTGGCTACAAATACAGTGATGTCTATTAGAATAAACAGTTATGTGTATTAGTTTGTCAGCTGCTCCTAATTCTGCATAATTTAGATGCTGTGAATAGGAGAGGTGTGCATTATTTATCAATAATGTATGTGTGGATTAGTTTCATGTGAGAGAAAGCTGAGTAAAGAAAACCACTGTAATGTGCTCTATCTATTATTAATCAGTGCAACAAAATAACACTTAAAATATCCTAGTATGCAATAACCATCAGTAACAATTTTAGACTTGTGCCCTATTATGTATTGTTTGTGATCCTTGTTTAAATAATTGTGATGCTATGTTTAATAATCCTGTAATGTAGAATTCGATGCAATTTAAAAAAAAAAAAATTCATTCAGTTTGTCTGTTCTTATTTTAATCTATGTCAACAAGGGAGAATTTCAAATTATGGCCTCCATTCTTGAAACTTCTACAGCATGTCAAAGCACTTGATGAGAATTTCATTGGCTTCCCATATGGATACAGGTTATAAATGGCAGACTTTCAGTGTAAGGTCAGGTCTAAAGCTGGTAGAGGCTGAGCACATATTAAGGAAGATGCATTCTTCTTATCAAACAGGTGCCTGGAAAATAATCGAGAATTAAAATTGCTTCCATATGAAGAAAAAATTCAAGATGGAATCCAAACTAGCTGATTAGAGACACCTGAGCTAGTCTAGGTGAAATGTGCTGAATAAAGTGCTGTTGACGGTAGTATCTTTGTTCTGTTCTTGGATATTTTATGTATTTTTGCCAGGATTTCAGAAAGGGATCTCAATTTGAAAAGTTTGTGGAGTGCCAAGTGGGTGGAACAGTTAGGCATTGCCACCTCATGAGAGGTGTGGGCTTGTCCTGAGAGGCAAATTTTCTGCAGAAGAGAAAGGGTATATTTACTTGCTTCAAGAGTCTGCTCAGGAGACTGGGGATTTGCACACTGTGCTGCAAAAAGCCTTGCTGCTTCTTGCTGTCTTCATCCAACTCAATAAATTTCTTGTTGTGGTTTGTTTGTTCAGTGGAACAGCTTCATTAAGAGGGTCTGAAATTATCAATTCTATATCTGACATAATCATCAGACCAGCCAATACCTGGAGGATGTTGGGACAGAGAGAAAATTATTATTTCATAATCTATGTGTGTGCTCTGATTTCTTCGTGTAAAAGGCAAGGCAGTTATACCAGATATCTTTCAAATGGAAAGGCTTGCTACTGCATTTTGTGAAGATCCTACCTCAACTGGTGTTCAGTAGATGTGTTCAGAGAATGAATGCTTGCTAAAAGAAATAGGAAGAGTGACCCCAAATCTAGAGTTCTTTTACCTATCTCTAAGTATCGATGTCTGAGGTAAATGTCTGGTCGACAAAAGAGTGAGTAGAATCTATACCATACTTCTGAGCAAACCTTAGGAGAAGGTAAAATTTGCCTGAACTCTTTTACTTACAGTGACATGATCTCCCTTGACCATAGAAATATTCCTGATGGCAAGGTCAGAATGAGGCACCTGTGTTGTAGACCCTCCCAGCTCAGTGGAAAAGTCTTGGCTCCAGTCTCTATTTGGTCATGGAAAAGAGGTAAGTTAAATAGGAATCAATATATAACTCTTAAGTAAGAAGCTGTTTAATCTGTTCCAAAGTGCAGATAGACATTCACAATAATAGCGGTGCTGCAAAATTTAGGATGGTGTTGAAGAAAGATTTTCAGGGCTATTATTTTGGAATTAAATGCCTAAATTGCTTTCAAACTAGCATCAGGCACCTAAAGCTTATTTTTAACACCATATAACTATCCTATTTATTTCAAGACTTAGTCTAATGCTAAAGACCCTGATCTGCCTGCCCTGGAGACAGACTTTTGCCATTACCTTCAACAGAAGCAAAATTGGCTTTCATTTCTGTGCACACATAGTAAATCTGAGGTATCAACAAGCCCTTCCTGACATACAGTACTTTTTAAAAAACTGTTTCATTTTTAACCAAGTTAATTAGTTTCCAAGTGAATAGGATGCTTTTATACCCTCTTAATATTCTCTTTGCAGTGTGTTGGTCGCCTGGGGTTGAAGTGTTTTTAATTAACTATATGCGATAATGAAAACCATGAGAATGACCTTATGCAGAAGTTCTCTCTTTCTGATGTTACATATAAAACAGTGGAAGTCTTAATAATATTTAACACACAGCTTTTTCTTTCCTCCTGTTCCTTCCTCAACACCCTCCAAGCCACAGCTCAAGCTAATTATGGAAGTGTTAGAAAAGGTTGTATACCAAGATTTCAGTGTTTTGTAAAGTGTATCCAAGCAGAGGATTTGACTATTTTTGCTGGTCAGAAGAGACAGCACAGTCTGATCAGAGATGAGGCAACTGCAGTGAGATCTGCTTTGCTTACTGGATTGTCCTAGGGTGTGATCATGCATGACAGTTGAGCATGTGTATGAGCAGGGCATTTAATGAAACAAGTGGGATGCCCTGCTCCACCTGCACATTTGTTATTTTTTCAGCTAGCTCTTGTTGACTGTTGGATCTCTCCTATGTCCTGCAGCTTGTGAGATGGATTATAACTAGCCTGCTGGTACTAAATAAGATGGCCAAATGTTAGGAGTTGAGCAAGCAGTACTGACTCTCTGCTCTGGAGTCTGTGATACAAGCCTCATTTTTTGTGTTAATTCCATTGCAAAGATACATTTGGATAGGAATGATTCTCATATTAAAACATGCATCGCAGGGTGTAGTCCCTGGTAAAGATATGGAAAGATTTGATTCTCCTCCTAGGGAAATGGGTGGAAGTTTTGCAATTTCCCTTAATTAGGGAAGGACTCAAACCCTTGAAAAAAGGACACAGCCTTAACAGGAAAACATGCTTTGCTCTCTCACATGAATTTAAATTTCCATTAAATAGGTGAATTACAGCCTTTGCAAGTATTTTAAGGCTATTATGTTTGTATCAAATCTCAGCTTCTTTGTGCATGTCACTAGTGGGCAGAATTCTGTAGACTCTGGGTCTGATGGCAATCTCCCAGCCTGCTCTGTTGTGAGTTCTGAACTCTTGACAGAAATTATTCAAGCTTACTTTGGCGGTGCAGGGGATGGCCAAAATTCCCTACAATAACACAGAAAGGCTTAAAGAATTAGATGTCTAAAAATAATTGTGGCTCTGCTGTTGAAATATATTCAAGAGTATTAAGCTTGCTGGATATTGTTATACATTGTGTCAAGAGGACACGACACAATGTGGTTTTCTACCCCTGGGAATTATGCTGCATACTACCACTGGAGCAGGAACTTGAACCCATACATTACTATTTGGCATATGCTACAGAATAAGATTTGGGCCTATGTTGTACATCCTTGTCATCTAGCTTTTTTCAGGAGCAGAAATGGAAAAAGAGGACCCAAGTAAAACTGAGAATTCATCAGTTCATTATTATGCTAAAAAAACCAATCTTCAAACTGAAGGAAGTTTAGATCAAAAGGAAACCTGTTGTAGATAGTAGATTTAAGCATTGCAACTTAAAGCTGAATGTACTCTAAGCATAAACTGTTTTGAAGTGAAAATAATTCTACAGCAATCGAAACTTGTGTGTGTAGTCCTTCCAGGACCATGGTATTAGGGCTTCCTAAAATGTTGCTATTTCAGGCCAAGAACTTCTATTACCTTGTTGGCTTGTTAGAGTTAGGGAAACACTTTTGTTAATATATGGTTGTTAATTCCCATCATTTGGAAAACGGGTAAACATTTAAGTGCAGGATTGTATGTAATCATCCTTCCTGTAGACAAAAATTAAGAAGGTATTAAATAAAGCTGAAACACCCATTGTTAACACTAATAGAAAGATAGTGGATAGTACCATGATTAGATACAACTGGTTCCATCCTCTAAAAAAAAAAAAAAGCCTCTCCCTGTCTCATTAAAAGCCTTCCTCTGAAATCACATTGTTATCTGTTCCTTTACAAATGCTCAACTCCAAACTGCTAAATTACAAGAATCAAAAATTCTCCATATATTCAGATTAGTGTTTCTCTGAAGCAAACACCACCGAAATGTTCAAAGTAAGAGCATTGTCTTTGAAAAGGTGTTTGGGATTACTGAAATACTATTTTTTACCACAGCAGTATCCTGATGGCAAACAGATATATCACAGCATGTCACCTTTTGGCAGATAGCTTCTGGGCCATAATTTGCATCTCTACTGACTCCGTTTGGGATTCCAGAGTATAAATCTTTGTAGAATTTCTCCAGTTCTGTCCAAAAAACATTGCTATGAGAATTACTGAGAAATTCAGTAATAATTTTTACCCTTGGGAAGAAAAGTAGGAGATCATGCCAAATATGACTCAAAGCCAATTTTCAAGTTGTATTTAAGTATTAGTAGCCTGATACAGCTTAAAACCTCTTATTGCTTTAAAAATCAAAAGTAACGCTTTGTCAGATGTGAGAAGTATGAGTCAACTTTCTACTGGCTAGTTGTAAATGTCAAAACCCATATT
Organism: Orthonyx spaldingii; assembly: GCA_013397795.1. Lineage (NCBI taxonomy): Eukaryota > Metazoa > Chordata > Aves > Passeriformes > Orthonychidae > Orthonyx > Orthonyx spaldingii. Next base: position 110,139 of record VZTJ01000302.1, read on the forward strand.
TTAAGAACATTTGTGACTAATTTAATGTTACTTATTTGCTTAATTAGATGACCTTTAAATCCAAGCCCGAATTATTTTATAAATATTTAGCTTTCCAAAAAAGCTATATCCAGATATCAGTCATTTGAGAGGAACCATCTGCAACGTTTGAACTTCCTGCATATTAGATTTTTTTTATTATTATTTTGATTTCATTCTGAAGGCAATTTGTTTTTTTACCAATGCTGACAATATGGCAGCTAAATGACATTCCTCCTCTATGGCATGATACAGGCACGCAATTGCGACTACAGTCACGGCCAAGCATGAATAGCAACTCTGAACTAGACAATTGCTGAAACTTCCTGTAGGGAATGCACATTTTGGAAATGCAAGAACTGTAGAAGGGAGGCAAGAAGTTGCACAGATAATATACTGATTCAGAGATAATGGTTCCTCCTGAACTCAAGATTTATAGTTAAATCTCTGTAATACATAAAAATCTCTGTATTATTTTGATACAGGTTTAACTAATGCTTTTTATAAGGATAGCAAAGTAACCCATGACAAAGAAGGCACTAGTGGCAATAGTTTTTTATCTGCCAATAAGCAAAGAAACATTTTGTTGGAAGCTACGGTCTAACCCAATAAAAAAATATGTCTTTTAGTCTCTTATGACTTCTGTTCATTTTAACTTTTGTGTCTTCTACTGATACTCCCTTTAACTACAGCAATGCCATCTGAATTTAAAATATAAACTATTAACGGAACTATTTCTTACTGTTTCACCTGTTCAAGTTAGATTTAATAAACTAAAATATCCCAGTACATGAGACGAAAAGTACGTATTTCCTGACAAATACAGTTCAAAAGGCCTTTTGTGTTTTCTTTGATGGAGTTTGTGTGTGTTGCTGTTAAATTTTAAGATAAACATCTGCAGAGTTTTCTTGGTGGTGTGATGTCAGGTGCACAGAGTAGGACTTGATCCTGTAACCTCTGCACAAAGAAATACCATCAGTGAAAGGTACTTACCCAAAAGCCATGATTTTCAGAATAGGACCAACTCTGTTTTTTGAATAGTAAATGTAAATTATTTGTCTTGTGGCATGCAGTTACTTCCTATATAACTCATGTGTAAATGATATTTTACACTAAGTAAAACTATTACCCTTAATGTAATTGCTCACATTAGAAATGGAAGCATTTTATGTAAAGAAAAAGGTAAAAAAGCTAAAGAGGCAATTGCCTTTTCACAGTCAGATACTTTTGTTGTATTTTCAGTTTTGACACTGATATTTTGTACAAATACCAAGGCATTTTATTTAAAATTGTGGTACTATCTGTGTTAGTTCATTAAATGCTCTTTTTATTGCAATACAAAACCCCACACTTTCATGAAGCATGTTTGGAGCTTAATTAATCCTCAACTCTTTTTTGCTATGTTTTGTATTTCCTCTATCTTGATTTTTCAAAGAAGCCATTCCTATGTCAGCCTCCTCATGCATATGTTTATCTTTCCCAGGTTTTGCTACTTGTAAATACCTTCTAATTCTTTGGTCATAATGAGCATATCTGTTTGAAGGGTTGTTGAGTCTGAAGTACCTTTACAGCAGTCTCTGTGAGCTTTATTTTCTTGGCAGAGGCTTAAAGATTTTTATCAATGTAAAAATAGGGCACTTATTTCTCCTGTTTTCCCCTTATACTGGGCACTTGAGTGGTCAGGGGGAACATTATAAGAGGATGAAAAGCTTTAGCATACTCACCCTGCAGGGCAGAGTATATGGAAGATCACAGCTGTCTTTACCTCTTGGATCGGGATCTTATTAGTGTCATCAAGCAGTGATGTAACTATGGGCTGGACTTTTCCTGCTGTTAACAGGCCTCAAAATGAACTGAAGTTCACCAGACTTTCTGCAGCTAACTCAGCATTACTTAAGCATTTTCTACAGAGCCTAAGACAACAAGAAATGCAGTAGTTGTTAGTACAGCAACCCCATGGAGCTATTTGATGTCTGCAGATTGACTAGAGAGTGAATGTGAATCTCCTGGGGGCTGCCCCTTCTCCTGCCCATAACCTGTCCCACTAAAAGGGAGGCAAAGTTGCTCAGACTGCAGTCCTATGGCACGGAAACGTGTAATTCTTATGCTGTCTCAGCCAGCGCAAGTTCTGCCTTTGCTACCTGACCCATTCTTGTTATCTTTCATGTGAGATGCACAGACTGGAGACCAGGGAAGAGGAATGCAAAATATCTTTATGCAGGACAGAATATATAAGTAAACAGCAAACCTAGAAAGCAGGCACGTGGGAGTTGTGTAGAAAAAGGACAAAACAAAATCACTCTGACCTCACCCCTTCCCTCCACTTTCCCGATTTTGTTTCTTTGTTTCATTCACTTTCATTTGCTTAATAAAGAGGGAGCTCAATTTTAGGAAATATGTTCATGATAAAGCTGATGCTTTTCTTTTGTAGTGTATTATACTTCCTATAAAGACAGTGTAAACCTGTGAACATAGCTTAAACAAATATCCTGTTATAATAAGCTGAATCTGAAATGCTTGGGGAAATACAGCTTTAATATCTACAGATTTCCACAACATTTGCATCATGAAAACTGGCTGTCTGTTATTAGAGGATTTTTTCAATAACATGTGGTAGTTAAGAACATCATTGTTAATGAGACCAATCACATTGCATGCCTAATGCCAATTCTTTTCAGAATATCTTCAAATTGCTGGTAAGAATGGATGGCAAGAAATGAATGTAAAATAGACTCTCTTTTAGAGGTCCTGAGTGCTATTTTTAAAAATCTTGGAATATACTTAACAAGTAAAGCTAAATACAAGAGATTAGTAACCCCAGCATATTCTGGGCTGACAAGGGAATTACAAGTGACTACAGATGGAAGTGTCATCTGAAAGTTACACTACATCAAGCAAGAGCAACACCAAGACACTAAAAGAAATTTCCCATGAAAAGGAGTGGAGTCTTTCTCATTGCTGATTTACATTTTTTGGAAAGCAGATCTGCTTGCTTATATAAACTCTGTTTATCTGTGAAATGGATAATAAAAGATAGTTGGATGCCACAGTTCTATTATGTTAAGACATGTAATTTCTTTCAGATGAAACTGAGGTACACAGACAAAAAATGTAAAAATGTGTTAATTGTACAACTGGACTATAGTCCAAGTTTCTGGCTTTCAGTTCCCTAAAGAAACAGGTATCCTGTCTCAGTGAATTCTTGTTCTTGTACATCCTTGTACAGCAGTGATACCCGGAAAGAAAGGGGAAGAAGGTAGATGTAAAGGGTACCCTGCAAAGAAAGAATCATCAATATATTTTTGAAGCAATCAGAATATTAGGGAGTGGGGCAGCATGAGTCTGGATTATGTCTGGCACAGGGAAAAGACTTTCAATTTTGTCTCACTAAGCAATTTTTACAGATCTGGAGCCTTTCGTCTCAAGGACCATTTTCCAAATTAATTCTCTATTAAACATTTTCAAAATTTTCATTAACTTTAAAGTTTTCCTACTTTGAAAGCAAGTGTATCTTCAAAATAGGCATGAAGACCTATATCCTCTCTAACGGCAGCAGTACGTGAAGCTTGATGTATGAACTGAACCAAAACAGCATGGTTGAAACTGCTTTGGGACTAAGGTAGCTCATGCTCTGGATTTGCTAAAGCATTGGTTAATGCCACAATTTTGTCAAACAATATAGTGGTATTTGATGATGAAGAGTTATTTTATTAGGAAAAGAATCTGTTCACAGAATAGTGCCACCTAGACCATATTAGGACATCAATTTGTATGGCTGAAAGAAAGAATGTGACCTATTCACCAGCCCTACTCGCCGCAGAATCCTGGGTTGGAAGTCTTCCACCCAAATTTGGCTAGACTTAGCTCTAACGTCCTTGTAAAATGTCAAAGTCAATCTAACATGGGGGTAGTTTGTGAGTATCTTTTAATTTCTCCCAGAAAAGCTCTCTATCTGAAGTCTGATTTAGCAAAAAGGTGGTCAAGGGAAAAAAAAATAAGTCTGGCACTTGTAATGCAAAAGTCTGTTCAAGGTTTCAGTGGTGGGTTTTGTGGGGTGTAGTATTTTGGTACAGACTGGTTTTTTGAGACAGAAATCCTCTATGAAAATTAAACAAGGTTTGGAAGTCTGAGTTAAGTTCTGATTTGATATCCCTGAAATCAACTTCAGATATTTCAGTACTTTAGTTTTACTTAGTTAATTTATTATGTTATTGACTTATAAGTGCTCTTGGCCTGTTCTGGATCATGAACTTGGAAGTCTTTTAGCCACTAAGTAAAAATTTTCTCCTGGAACTGAAAGCTGCTTTCCTAGGGGGGCTTACTGGAATTGAAAGCCAGTTTACTACAGTTTTCCAGGCATCACATCTGAAAAAAAAGTGAGTTAGAGAGAAAGAAAAAAAAGATTGTAAAGCACAGTTTTAAAATAACTATGTTGCACATCTTTTTATTTTAAAAGTCTTAGTTTTTTCTGGTAAGAGATAATTTTTTTGTTTTTTTAATTTCCTTCTACCTGTTGGAGGGAAAGGGTTAGAAAAAGTATATCTGCCACCTACCAGAAGATAAATCTAAAATGTTTTCTCAGCAACAGCTTAAAAATTTTTCTGAAGAATCTAGTTCTGATGTCACTGTGACCAGATTAAGTAAATTTATGTAGATATAACAACATTACATGCGATTGCTTGCTTAGAATCTTTGAAAGATGTATAATGAATTGTGAGATTTGAACCTTTGTCATCTACAGTATCGTGGAAAACACTGAATGGCATCTACTCCTAATTAGATTTTAAAATCCCAAATCAGAAGCCTGAATAGCAGTAAGTCAAGATTGTCAAAACCAGGTTAATGAATTTATACTTTTAATTTGCTTTTAGGAGGGTTGCTGATAAATTCTCAGTCTTCATTTGAGTATGTCATGATTGCTGCTTTGCAGCCTAGCTACATGACTCAAGTGTTTCTTCTGCTCAGTTCACACTGGCATAGCCTGCTTTGGATTTGCCTCAGTTTGCTGGCTTTGGTCTGCAGAGTTGGGTATGGGTTCCACACAGCTGCAAAAGAAACACTGTCATAATCTCTCATTTGAACAGATCAGAGAATGCTGGAAGGAAGAATTAAACCAGTGATAAAAACTGCTAAGAGAGTGAAGGAGAAGGCTGTCAGAAACAAATTATCTTTCTCATTTTCTATGCGAGAATAGAATAAGTACTACTGCAGATTATTTCTTTGGCTATTCTGTGGTCCTGGGGTATTATCCTTCTGATTTCTTTCAGGAAAAGTGTCTTTGGTGACAGTACAGTTTGAAAGAGTACAAATGAGATGAACAAAGAGCAGAACAAAAGTGGTTCTTGTGAAATACCAGCAAAATTAGAAGACTTGCTTTTTCCTCTATTATATATTCAACTTGTTGGACACTGGTCTCTTCCATGTACACACATTCAAAATGCAGATTTTTTCACCAGACTATGTTTTTGTGCCTTTCCCCCCTTTCTCTATGGAAAGCTTTCTCTTTTTTCTTATTGCCCCAAGACAGAAAAAGTAAATAAGAAAATCAGCAGTAAGGGGATGTTGATGCTAAACGGACTCAATAGCCTCAAAATGTGGTGGGATGAGTTGCTGAATCTCATGATTCTGGTAGCCTTTTTGCAGCTTTCTAGACTTTTATATAATTATTACTTGTCATGTGCTAAATAAAGATGAATATAGTTCTAAAGAAAGCTAATAAACTTTTCTTATTCTTACTAATTCTGGAAGCCAAAGTCTAAATATGAAAATATGAATGGCTAGCAAGTAGATGTATTATGAATGCTAGTCCCATTTATCACTGCCTTCTATAAATTTTCCTTTGGAAAGACCCTTGACATCTTTAAAAGTAAAACATTACATAGGCCAGGTATTAATAACCACACTAAGACAAATTCAGCTTGAAGTTCTATCAGCATAAATACAAAGTTATGAAGTTGCCTTTCAGTAGGCCCTGGGGAGGAACAATGTGCATCCTCTGAGACTTCAGAATTATTCAAATTGATGTTGTTGTTCTTGAAACATTAAAGTGAATGATGAAAATGAGGAAGTGAGTGCTGGCCAGAGGTTAGCAAGAGGCAAAGTGTGTGAAGCCATGTCCATGCAGCCATGCTACTCTGCCTCCTTTGCTCATGACCTGCAACGCCCTAAACACTCTAGTCCTGGATCTTTGTGGAAAAGCGGTTGCAAGCTGTGCCAAACTCTGTGATGCTTTTGTGCTCTGAATGCATGTCCTCCAGGGTCTAGGATGAAACCACTGCATTCATTTGCACTTGAGTAAAAACGACATTGTTTTTGCAGTCATTTGGCATCATGTTCAAAAAATATAAGGTCAAATTCAGCTCTAGTGTTGCAACTCAAATGATTTAAATGGCATTTTGCCCACCTACATCAGAGCTGGATTTGGCCCATCATCTGGATCTACTTAGAGAATACTGTGCTAAATGTTCAATGCCTTGCACAGGGTTTTAGTTATGTGCTTACCATTGAATTAAATGGGAATTGTATTCTTAGGATCTTAGCCAAATTGTGAGACTGTAAGCCTATGAAGGGAACTTATTTTTGTCAAAGTCTGTGGAGCACCAAGCAAACTAGAACTTATATTACTTTTAAAAATCAGCATATTTAAAAATTTTGCCTAGATTTATTAGTTAGTGGATATCTGCAGTTTTGATGATCAAGGCAGCAGCACAGTAAGTTAGAAGTCTTTGGAAATAGATTCATTACTTGTCACCATGTGTAGAGCCAAAAGTGATCAAGTTGTTTTGGTCATATTTATTTTTCATGAAAAATTAAATTTTCAAATGCATTTCATTTTTCAAGAAAAAAACTTCCCAAAAATCCCTTAGGACCTTGTAAATGCTTTCTTTTTTGATGGTCAAAGTGTCTTCCTGTGACAGAACACACTCTTATTGGCTCTAAGTCACCTAAACCAAATGCTTGACATATGTTCCTCCAAGATCTTTATGAAAACAGTACACTGATGAAGTCTTGGAATGAGAATTTTTTCCCCATTTCTAAGAATCTGGTTACTCTAAGCATGAAAGCTTTCTAGAAGAGAAATTAGCAGAAATTTTTGTTTTAGAGAAAGGAATCTAAGTTTTGTATTGTCCTTCCACTCTTGGCTGATATTGTTTCAGATCTCATTAAATCAAATAAAAGCAATGATGTGAAATTGCCTAGTTAAGGCACTTAGCTTTAGATTTATCTAGTGGTTGCTTTCATGTAGATGTAATTTGTCTGTCCTGCCTAGTTCTAAATTCATGAGTGGTGTCCAAATATCTTATAATTTGGGATACTGTTTCATGACATTGAAGCCTTTTATAAGCTGTACGTATATGTGAAATATTTGTGCTGATCCTTTTTTTGCCTTATCTGGAAGCTCAGTTACTTACAGGGTGTGCGAGGAATAAAGGAAAACATGGAGAGAGGTAGGCAGGGCACAGTGAACATATCAGGGGTGAATTCTGCAGCATTGACACATACAGAATTCCGATTAATTATAGTAAAATGACCCTCTGAAGTCAATGGGACAATATATGGAAAAGGCCATCTCTACATGAGATATCTAAAAGCAAATTAAATTAAGTAAAAATGCAAGTGCATAGAACTGGTGTTGAATTGAGGCATTGAATGCACTGGCATGAAAGGAAAATCTCTACTCCATACAGGAAAGTTGTGCTCCTGAGGGATGTGTGGTTGAGACTACCTAGGCTGACCAAGATGTAGTCAGTCAGAAAATAGACCAAAGATCTTGAATTCATTGCAGCTTATTCTGCAAAGGTAATCACAGAAAAAGAGCTGTGAAGCTCACGAGTCAAAGATCTAGGGAATGTTTTGCAAGCCAAAAAAGCAGGAAGCAGCAATTGTAACTAATTGAAAATTTGAGAGATTTGATCTGGTGCAGTATTAGGGCAAGCCACAGCATGTTATTGACAGAAAGTCAGCCTGTAGGATTTTATGGTGTATCACCTAAAGATAAAAGAAATTGAATAATGAGCTGATTAGACATGTTTTACAGTAATAATTTTTTTAAAGTATGACCAAAACTGTAGGACGTGTTGATTCTGATCCCACAGGTAGCTCAAGACAGTTCATAGCTTTCACCTGTAGCAGACAATGTAAAACATTGGGAACAAAATATATAAAATATATTGTTCTGATTGTAATTAAAGTGAGGAAATGCTCACAGTGGAATGCTCTGGATTCTTCAGAGAGCAGTAAGTGATATAACCCAAGTCTTTGGAAAGAGAAGAAGTTCTCAAGTACTCAAATTATTTCAACTCTTTATATGGAATTAAATATAGCTGTTTGGTAGGAACTGGAAACATTCTAAAGGTATCCAAATGAGTGTTTTCAATTTAGAGTTCACTCTTTTACACACAGGAAGATGAAGCAAGTTTAGAGTAATGTCATCTGTGCTACTGCAACTTCAATCCCAGAACTGATTGTTAGAAAGGGCCCGGAGACTTCTTCAAGAGGGGAGGAAATTCATCGTTTTGAGAGAAGAGACTTGTGTACAGTCTGGATGCCTGAGCAATGCCATTGTAGTACCAACTAATTGAGTGACTTTTGACAGAGGAACAGCAAAAAGGATTTGAATTGGTGAAGAAAGGATTTTTATGAACTAGATTGTATTTAAATTTCCGAGTTGATCCGTCACTTGCGGCTTCTGTATGGGAAATTACTTTTATGCAATGCTGAAAGTTGCTGTGGGATTTGCACTTGAATAAATTGAGCTTGATTGGTGTGGAGTTTGGAGGCTGCAAATTAAATGCTTAAAGTCTTGGTGAAGACTATAAATGCTAGAACATAAAAATAACAATTTTTTACTTTTCTAGTGTTCAATTATCCTTTGCTTTTACTGAGTTCATTTTTGTACTTCTGCTTGTTTTTACTAATGTAAAAACAACTGTTAATTATCAGAGTCCTCTCTAGGTAGCTGTTGTTGCAGTGTTGTTACATATCTGTCTGCAGCTCAGTATTCCTGAATATAAGGCAGTTCTGAGCTGCAAGCAAAGACAGTAGAAGCACAAAAGAAATGAAAATAATTAAGTTTCCAACCAGGGAGCAGAAAATGTTTGGCTCTTGATTAGAAAAAGTAGCCAGAAAAAGAATTCCAAACTTAGACCCTTTTGGAGAGAGCCTAGCCCAGTAATTAAGAAACTAAACACTTTATTCTTGTTGATTCCAAAAGAAAGAGCTCATTTCTTTGTTGAGGACCTGGTGCAGAAATTTAAGAAATATCCCAGAGGGATGAATAGGGAATTTGGAATTATCCCAGCAAGTTTTTTCCTAATAGAAGATGGCTTGTGGAGGAGAAATTGCTCAGAACTTGAGAGATTTCCTTGCAGCTGATAGATCTGGCTAAAAGTTGCTGATAATTTCAAACAAAGAACAAACAATGCTCTCTGGCAGAGATTTAGCAGAAAACTAACAAAACCTAGTCAGGAGACACGCTATTTGGATTTCAGGAGTTTGGAGAAAGATAAAACTTCTGTAGATAATTTTCTTTAAATTAAAGGGAAGGGTAGTAGAAAATGGGCTATAATCAGAAGTCTGGGTAACAAAATCTACAAGTTCCTACACTATACTTTATTATGTATTTTTTCTTTTCAAATTGGGAAGAAGGAGATTAAAATCTGCTTGTGCTTGTTGGATTCTTTACTTCCAGTGTCCTAATGAATAACCTCATTTCAATAAGCAAGCACTGTAATATGGAGCTGTAGAAGTAAGGCAGATGGAGGTTTCAGGTCAAAGAACATTCTGATTTGGAAGGGACTTGGATCATCGAGTCCAACGCTTAAGTGAATGGCCCATATGGGGCCCAAACACATGACCTTGATGTTATTAACACCATGTTCTAAACAACTGAGCTAATCCCAGGGTCTCTTTTTTGTAAAGGTATTCATTATCAGGACTCATAAATGTAGCAGGAGACAACTTCTCAGGTTATATACTGCTAGAGCAGCATAATGTACTAGTGGTGTCATCACTGATTTGCACTCAAAAGTTGCTTAAAGTGAACACTACTACTGTTCTGAGCACTGTTTAATAGAGGTCTATGTACATGCTTTTCAGATACACTGTTAATTTAAAAAGCATGACTGGCTGTTTGATATTGGTTCCCCAAAAATGCATCTAAGAAGAATTGAAATCACAATGATCAATACAAGTGATAATTGGGAGAGAGTACAAACACACAGGAAGTTTGACACTAAGTAGATGATGGTGGAATCAAACACCTTAGGGTCCACAGAACTGCATTTTCAGAAATCATTTCCTGAGTAAAATTTCTTCCTGAGTTTTTTAGACACTTGGTTAGCTATAGTAGTACATATCTTGTAATGACTTACATAGCCTGTAATGACAAATTTAGAGTAAAAATTTCTTCTGTGGAAATAAAGTTAGAGGTTTTCTAGGACCCTTTCCTTTCACTTACCCACTTGACCAGCTCAATATAGGATTAGTTTATGACTTGTTTTGAACAAATAATTTTCACCTATATCCCTAAATTGGCCTTCCATTTTTTCCTTTTCTTTTAAAGGTGGCTTTTATTTTTAAATCTGATGGTTCCAGTTTAATGCAAACTGTGTGAAATGGCTGTGTAACATTTCTCTTCTTTTCTTGTCACCTTTCTCCTGACACCCCTCAAAGCCAGAACACCACCACAAAGGTCCTGCCTTCCCTTTGTGCACTTCCATTCAGACATAGCTGCCTGTTCAATGCTATTGTACTCTTAAGCCTATATAAAGCCTCAGGACCCCCTGCCTCCTCCAAGCCAGCTGCCTTGCCTTGGCCCTGATCCCATGTGTTGAACCTGAAAAGCAGGTTCCACTGCTGGTTGTATTCTTGCAGCGAAGGCTGCAAATCACATGGGCTGCCAAGTGGTGACCTCTGAGGCACACAGCAGTGAGGTAGCAGGGATGAGCTGGAACTGCTGGTGTAGGAGTGCTCCAACTCAGGTAACCCATAACCATTGTTTAGGAAACTCTTCAAGCTCAGCAAACCAGTTTTGAAATATCTGCTCCCAAATCTTTTCTCATGGTAAAGTTTCAATAATTGCCAGCCCATACAGAGGAATACCTTTCAGTTCAGTTTCAGGTTGGATGGTTCAGTGTGTGAAAGGAATATTAAAAACAAGAACAGGTTTTTATAATTAATAGATCCATTCATATCAGTTTACGTGCCTTCCTGAATAATAATTTATTTAGCTTTATTACAATAGTTCCAAAACTACTGTGATGTGTAAATAATAGCACAAGCTTGTGAGTGATTATTTTAGGTAAAGGAGTAGTGGAAGCATATATTCTAATAGGTACTACAGTAATTGCTTCATAACTTTTAAAATTTGGAGTGTATTTCTAATACTTATGCTAACACCTAAGTTCTGTGGTTATATAGAGTTATACATGCAATTCTTCTTTTCTTAAGTATCTCTTCTGTCTACTGGTATGTGTTATAATATATACACATAGTTATTTTCTTTTTTCTGGCGTGAAATTGAATTAGCCTTTTCGCTTCCCATTGTGGCAAGAAAATAAAGAAAGTCCTGTTCCATTCCATGGAGAGTGCCTTCAAAGCTAGCTATATCACTTAACATTTCTTAAAATTGCTTTTCTGTTCCAAAGCAACTTAATTTACAGCTTTCTATATTTACAGTATTTCATAAAAAGAAATTGTGTTTGGTTTTGTTGAGTAAAAGCTGAACAGCTTGAAGTGAGGTATCTTCAAAGAAACAAGAATATTGTGCAAATACTTCAGAAAATCAAATAAAATAATCATAATCAAATGTTGCTCAATTGTGTTTGGATCCTACAAGCTAAACTCTGATCAGACATTACAAGCAAAATGCGGCAAAAGCTGGGATGGGTTTACTGGTGTTCTCTCTTCTGGACCAAAATTGTAGAGATTTGTATTCCAGCTAGAATAATTCCAAGAACTTTGTGAACAAATTTAATCAAGTTTGCTTTTGATGCTACTTTGAAAAAAATATTTATTTAAAGTAAGGCTTTCATATCTTAGCTTTGGAAAGGTTGGACTGCCTTGTTAGTACTCATGGTTATGGTTGCTCCGCTTTGTGTCACTACTTTATATTCGCAGCTCTCTATATATAGTGTTGTTTTTCCTGATGCACTGCTTCATATTGCTAAGAATATCACCTTTTGAGAAAAATATAGGGGAAAGAGAAGACCAGTATGTCTTCTGAAAAATTATAGGCACTAGAATATTTTGCTATTAGAATTTCTGCTGCAAGGTCTCTATTGTTAGAAAGAGACTCACTTTTGATCTACATTTCTTTGGGATAGCTATGTTTTTGCTACTTCTGTATTCCCTTTCTGAAACAGGTTCTTTGTCTTCAAAGATTTTTTTCATTGGACTGTGATGGTTTTGTGAGTGGAGGACACAGGATACAGGATGAGATTTGTTCATGTCAGTGTTCTTTTTCTTTCTGTTCTTTTTTACTTAGACTATCCTGAAGTTTTTTCTGTGTGCTGAAGAAATCCTGGACTAGTTGAATTGATAATGCAATCTCATATCTCCTCTGTGTTGCACTAGATGATCTTATTAAAAGAGGGGCTTTCAAGAATGAGTGTGCTGTGGAGGGTGGTCAGAGACCTACAGTCAAGGAGCTGTAAGGGTGATCTTGGCCTTCCACTAATACTTCGAAACCTTTGAGACCTGAGAGGTCAATTTTGATACCACTTCATGAGGAGAGGAGCCACATGCAAATGTACCCTCTCAGTGTGCCCCAATGCTCCCTTCTCTATGAAGAGCAGGTCAGGTTATATTAGTGAATATAACAGCAGAGTTATTTTGATAGTTTTTCTTCTAGTCTTTGTTATTCTGTAAAGAAGTTTCAACATTAAGAGTGTTATTTTTCTTTAGAGGCATTCTATAATTTTGGTGTTTATTGGTACTTGTGTCTTGCATAATTAAAATGATATATTTTACTAAGGATTTAGTTTCAATAAATACTTTGACCATTTCATAAAGCATAAGGCAAACTGGATAATTTCTTTTAAATGATCTTGCTAGACTCAGAATTTATACTATTTTTAAATCTTATGTTAATTAGATGGTTCTGTGTGGAACTGGCTGACAAAAAACAAAGAGTTATAGTATGTGTTGAAAATTGCATGTTTTTACCTGGTTATAGAAGAAGAGAAAACTTGAATAATGATGCCGTTTGAAAAAAAATTCCAAAAGCTGCTACAACTTAGAATTTTGTGTAATAGGAAAACTCCTTAAAGTTGTGGGAATGGAATATAAAGTATTCTTAGCTACTAAATTTGGTTTTTTCTTTTTTCAAATCCCACAGTTTAACATCAAATCTGGGGTTCACATCTGAGATTTAAAATGTCTTCCTCTCCAGTGGGCCACACTAGCCATGTATGACGACCTCCCATTTGGTGAAGTTTAGACACAGCCAAACCCTCTGGAGCCCTGATCCTCTCCTGACTGTAATGGTATGTGTGAGCCAGTAAGGTGTCGTTTGTAGTTCAGTCTTGACTTTCAATGTATTACTGCACAGAACTGCAGAGATCTAGAAGGATTTTACAGCAATGTGGTGATGTTGCCTTTGGGACTGGTCAGTGCACACTCTCCTCCACTCTGCAGGTGCTGTATCCACCAGGATCAAGCTGCTTTGATTTCCTAATCCTACATTTTCATTGGGATGACTGATGGTCCTACCCATTAAATTTTCACCATCCTTGGCCCTGCTCCTGCAAATCACTCAGCTCAAGAAGGAAAGCAGGTTAAGATGACATTCTAAATAACTGCTGTTGGAAGGATACATTTCATGTCTGTACTAAGAAGAAAGAACATGGCATGTGCAGATAGGAGATATTTTTCTTCATTCTGAGCCCTGCATAAACAAAATTACTCCTCTCTTGGTTCACTGGCTTCTGTGGGGCTACTCATTTGATTTAGGAAAGTAGAGTTTTGCCCGTATGGAATTTGAGTCTTAAGAGTGATCTCCTTCTGCTTTAAAATTATTACAGTCCATCCCAGTGTATTTACAGTTCCAACTAATTCTTTGCAGGTTCTTTAAACTATATTATGTAATGTGTGTTTTTACTTTTATTGCTCTTCCTGAAACTCTAATGTTCTTGTTATTGCTGTTCTGAAAATAAAACATCTATGTAACAAGACTATCATATTTTACATTTTTTGGGACAGTCTCAAATTCAAAAAGCATGTCAAGGTGAATTGCATAATAGAATGAGGAATGCAGACCTTCCTCATTGTCCTCATGGGAAGGAAATAATCATGAGGCCTAATCTGAAGCCAACTGAAGTGATCTTGGAAAGGGAAGGGGAAGCCTTTCCACTGGCTACAGATCCACTGTGTTCTAGAATTGAAACAATTTGAAAGCTGATTGCTTTCATCAGCATCTCTTCAAATTGTTTACTGAAATCTCAGGTCACATGTGGGAATGTAAAGTTTCTTATAGTATGCCACTAAAGTAATTTCTGAGAAAAAACATTCTGATTTTGGAGCAGTGTGTCCTGGAGAAAGAAGATTTGGAATCCTTGGTGTTGCTTAGGGAGTTGATTGAGTGAATTTGAGTTATTACCCTAGGAACTGCATCAATAATGGCATAGAGTCAAACTCCAGGAACCAACTGAACTATACATAAGTTAGTTGTGAATTGCCAAAATGAATCACTGCAATGGCCATCCAGTCTTCCATATTCGCCATTTTTCTTGGCCTTTTTATAGAAAAGAAAAAGAAATTGGGCTTTTGTCCTGGTTTTTAGGGGTCAGTGCTAAAGCTACTACAGAAAAAGAAAATTAAAAGAACAGAATAAGCCAACAACAGCTTGCAGACGTACATACAAGATTTCTCCATGATCAGGAGGACTTACAATTTCCTTTTATGATTTTTTGGCCACTGGCAGAAGAGAGAACACGTTTTGATATTTGAAGAAGTACACAAATTCTATTAAAACTATTGCAATAGTTAGGGAACACAAAATGGCTGTTATTCATTGACAGCATGATCATCAGATTGTATTACAGATTTTTTTTTTTTTTAATTTCCTGTTGTTAAATCTATCCAAACTAAGATAGAGTTACTCCAACACAAACTTTATTGAAAACGTCATGTTGAGTGTTTTGTATAGGTTTGTCCCTCAATTTATCTACAGGGTAAGTGTTAGAGTTCCTGATCATAAAACTGAGGCTCTCCACATTCAGTTTCTATAGTCTGTAGTTTAAGATTTCAAGCTTATCTCTTTGAGGGGTTTTTTGTTGTTAGTTTTTCTTACTTCTTTTAAAGTAGAGACTATCGCTGAAAATAATAGAGACTATTAAATACTCAGTCTTAATCATTGTGATCTGTTGTCAAAGTGTGGCTTCTGAGGCTTCACTCAGTTGTTTCTTACAGCATCAATCATTTCCAGAGTGTTCTGTAATCATTATACAGTGCCTGTGAAATCACATGACAAAAATCATCTGTCTCTGTCTTTTCAAAGTCCTCTTCCACCACTTTCCCTACTACCTACCATTTTGGAATTACAGGCCCAAAGAAATATCCACAGGAATCTAGAGCCTAGGAATTCAATTTAAGATCTCATTGAATTCTATCTTACTTCCAGACCCACTAGAAAAACTGATAATTCTGTTTTTTCAAAAACCTCGGATTTTAAAAATCCATCTTACATTCATTCCTTTTTTCTTTAGTTTGGTTTTTTTTTTTTTTTTCCCCCCCCCCTCTCTGGAGATAATCTGATTCTGGTTGTGTACAGGGATGACAAAGCAGAGGTAAGACAATAATATATGCTTGACTCTGTGGTTCAGTTATAGTAGTTTTAATTTTAATAATCCTAGCTGGACCTAGTGAGAATGAAGCCAGGTACATGCAGAAAGAGTTGACGTATAGACTGTCAAGGGAATCTAAATACATGCTTTGGTTAGCATATGCTGAATCTTTACACCATTGTTTCTGTGTGTGAATAGACATAAAAGTTAAATCCCAAAGTCTATTAAAATTCTGGGATCCATTTCACTTTATCAGTATGAACTTTTGAATAACCCTTTTTATTGTTTACAGAAAAAAATCTAATTGACTTAAAGCTTATTAAAATGCATAGCATCTTTTTTTTATAAGCAAAAAGGTGCTGTAACACCACAGTGGATAACTCCTGCCTTCCTGCTCTGGCTGAAAGACTTATCAACTTTAGCAGTGCTTTATCTCAATAAAGGTTAAGCAAGTTTTGCTGGAAGTACTGCCAAGTAGATGATGTGCAATTTTTTCTCCCACATAGTATAGTTTGAGCATAAAAGGCATACATCTTTATCTCTATAAAAATAAAGTACTATGATGAAATCCTTTCTCAGGAACATCCTGGACTGAAAAATTTCAAATAACATTAAAAACTTTCAATATAAATCAGTCATTATATGGTGAAGAAATCACTATAGTGAAACTACATTGAGAAGTTCCTATTTATCTTCTGAATGCAGAGATCTGTGTCTGCATACACCTGCTTGAGAAATCTGCACGAAAATGACCACAAACAAGTGAATAAATTTGAGAAGCCTCATGCAGTACATGCTAGTGCTTTTTGTTGTAAAAATAAAGGAAATCTGAGTCATTGCAATCTTAGAATGTAATGCCAGACAAATGAGAACCAGACCATAAACAATGAAGCCAAGTACATCATTATAGGTTAAGTAATGTGAACGACTTACATAAACTATGGCTGAAACTCAAGATTTAGCAAAAGACCATCACCCTTAATTGCATAACAACAATTAAAAACTAATTAGTCTGCAAGCTGTCCATCAGGAATAAGAATCTCATCAATTGAAGTAATAAATATTTAAGGAGGGCAACTTTTCATTTTGATTTAACTTTTTATCTTACCTTTCTTATGCTGTGAACTGCTTTTCATTTATCCAAATGCTTCTCCAAAAAGGGGAAATAATTGCACTTTTTCTTCATCTACTCTCCACTTTCAGCAAGCTTTTCCAGCAAGTTTTTCAGCCCAAGATTTTTAATGGAATCCTCTGTCTCTCTGAAGACCTTTCTTGTTTTACTGACAGTGCTCTGTCATGAGCTTATTGTTAGGTTTCTCTTTTGCTGATCCATTGGTTACATATAGTAATTGTTCAGATGATCCTAACATGCTCTTGAAAAAAAAGTGTTATGGCTAGCAATAAGGTCCACAGGACTTGTGATAACTTTGTTTCTATTCTTCATTTAAAAAAAAGGATACAAATTGCTTATCAACCAGGTCCTGTTAATGCTAGCTAACACCAATATTGGGCATTTGCTGTCTGCACTGGAAGTCATTCACTAAGAAGTACCATTTATAAAATCCACGCCCACATGATGAAATAAACCACAGATTATCAAAGGCTTTAGGAGTTTTAGAAGACTTTGGATGAGAATGTGAAGAGACAAGGCATCAAACTGAGAACAAAACTTAAGTCCTGCAAGACAGTGTTGTAACATCTCCAGTGTGCTGTCACACAGCCACATTAAGAAACTCTCACTTCTTAAGTTGCCTCAAAGACCATGAAAATTGTCTGATGGCAGGAGGTACCAGACACTGAAGTCTTACTAAGAACAAATGCATCAGGGATTTTTCTAATGTACATTTGAAGTGGTTGGCCATGTGATCAAAATGTGTGGAGGCAGACTATCCCATAAGACATTTGAGTGTGGAGTCAGCTTAAGGGTTATTAAGATTTTCTAGAGATAATCCTAAAAATGTGAAAAGTCCAGTGATTTATGAGCTCATGATGTTCCTAACAACAACAGCAAATGGCAGGAGATGATTTACAGGGGTGTAAGTACGTTTGAAATGTACTAATTTCAACAACTAATGTCCAGAGAGTTGAAGAAAAGAGAGCCTTTTAAAGAGTGAGCCACACTAAATTAAGTCTAGCAATTGTGTGGTGAAAACATTCCTTGGATTTCATAATCATAGGAGAACTCATCATCAGAATTAATGCAGAGAGGAATTTGTTTGCTGCCATCATGGATAATAAGCAGAACAGAACAAACAGTTTCTTAGCAGTGGCTAGTTCAACTTTTTACAGCTCAAGTTTTCCAGTTCCCATTTTAAATACCATGAGGAGCAGTAACAAATCTAATCTTACTTCTGAATTGTCTTCCTAACAAAATTTCTCATAACAAGCACCACAGCATTTGAGTGGGAGACAAGAGATAGGGATTTGTTGGCATCTGCTGAAGAGCTATCTAATGGAAGTGACAACTTCACAAACTTGTTACAGCAGATATTTTTCTCTAGTGTCCTTACACCTGCTTTATCATAGACAGACTACTTGATTTTGGCAGAGAATTCAAATCTTGGCTTATTCTTTGATGTAAAGCAGAAGTTCTTACCTAGTTCAGGGAGTCTGGAGTCCAACTCAAAGAAAAAGCACAAGGCTTAAAACCAATTTACTCTATTTGACGGAGAATGATGATGATCTTAGAAGCTAAACATGTATACATGTGTATGATTGCCGCTGAGATATTTGTGAAGTCATCTTATCCGGTTCCCCACATGAAATCATCAGATGCATAGTAATACTAACTTGAATGAAGAATACTGGAATGAACAACTTGTACCCTTGTAAGCAACTCTTGCTGAAGCATACCTTGATAAATCCTGCTAGATTAAATATGCTACTGAGAGCTTCTGCTCTTGTGAATATTGACAAATTGGACATTTGCACTTCTTCTGTAACTTGTTCTTGATAACATTTGGTACAGTATGTTCTCTCAGGGTTTCAAAAGAAAGATTTGATACTATTGGCTAATCTCTCTGAGTTCCAGTCATAACACAAACTAAAATATTAGAAAGTAAAAAACTAAACATATGATTTTTTTTAAGTTGAGGTAGAATTGTTATTTTCTGCAATGAATGTTATTTAATTTACTTGAAGATCCAGATGTATTTTTAAAACTGACAAAAATAAACTTTGAGCTTAAATTAAAATACCAAATAGGATTTCATTTTGTCAATTCTGATTTCACTCATTTTCCAAAAATTACAGACCTATAAAATTTTCTGGTTTAATTGCCTGTCACTGTTCCAGAGATGGATGACACCGACCTGCATTTTCAATTAAATTGCAAATGAAATACTCAAAACTACTAACTATGTCAACTTTATTATCCAATGTCATTAATTTTTCTAGATATCCTGTCATATGCTTCTGATCCCTTCTTGTGTTTCTTGGCAGTGAAGAGTTGCAAGGAGCTAAAGACAATCAAAACACTTTCTTGGATACCTCTGTATGCTTAATAGACAGTAAGGTTTTATGAATTAGATAAAATCACTTGACTGTATTATCTTAGGTTTGACAATCATATATATCAAGATTTTTCCCAGAGTTTTTGTTTTGGTTTGGGTTTTTTATGTTTTGTTTTTGGTTTTGGTCTGGTTTGGTTTTCTTCTTTTATTTGCAGTATTATCATTATTATTATTATTTCTACGGTCTTGCATTATATCTTCTTTTGATTGTGGTGTATGTGTCTGCCTGCCATACTATATATTTTACAGTCCAGTTCTTAGAAATATAGATAAGGTATAGATCAGGTACAGATCAGCCAAAGCACAGAACCAGAATGCATGCTGATTCTGGAAAGACAGAGAATTTAGCATAAATCTGAATGAGTTAACAAGTTAGGTAAGCAATATTTTTTGATTGCACCTGAAATACCATTATAAAACAAATGTGTGCACACTTAGTGACTCACGGCTGCATGATCTTTGATCTAGAACTGGAAACCTTCAAATTGAATTTCATTGTATCGTTCAACAGCAATCAAAACTGTGCCTTCAAATGTCCATTGCCATGTAAAGATTACATATTTGTAGATTTACAAGTGAATTTTTTAAGTACATCTCACCTAATCTAAAGTATTCACAAAAGATTACAATATTTATCCCAACTTTATAAATGCAACATAAACATCAAAATATGATCATAAATACAAAGACGTTCTCAAGTGACAGTAAAAAGCATTCAGAACTAGGCTTTCTTAACACTTAAAAACACTTATTGTTAAAAATATTTGTCACTCAACAAACTCCACTAAGTGTCCTCGAAATGGGAAGTAAATTCATTCCAAAGCCACTTAGTGACTGTAAAGAAGGAAATGAGGGAGTGTGACTATTCTTTATCACCAAGTCAAAATACTTCATAACTCAGTGAATTTCTTAGTTCATCCATCTGAAACTGAGAGCCTGCACTGCAGATCAGCTTTTGTTTGTCCTTTCATTAAAATAAAGCAGCTCTTCTCCCAGGTAACAGGTGACAGGACAAGAGGATGTGGCCTTGAGTTGTGACAGGAGAGGTTTACACTGGATATTGGGAAAAATTTCATCAGTGAAAGTGTGGTTAGATATTGTAACAGTCTGCCCAGGAAGTGATGGAATCACCATCCCTGAAAGTATTCTAAAGGTTGTGAATATGGCATTTGGGGATATGGTTTAGTGGTGAACACAGTGGTTCTGGGTTAATGTTTGGACGCAATGATTTTGGAGTGCTTTTCCAACCTTAATTGTTCTATGATTCTATGTTCACATCTTCTTTTTTTCATGGCCAAGTATTTTAAATTCCTTTTACTACTTTCTTAAAGTCTAACACACCCTCACCTCTCACAGGTTCAGCTGATTGTCAGGTGAGAGTCACTTCATCCAGGGCTAACTAGCACAGCCCTGTTTTTCACAGGTTGGATATCCAATGCTATTGGAGTCTCCCATAATGTTGTAAATTTGCAGTAGATTTTACCTCAAATAAAAATGCCACATTTTTAGTTTATATACAAATCTAATTCAAAGATTTCACAGAGATTTACAGCATTACCCCAGAAAACTTGTACCATCATTCTTTACCAGAGACTGATTTTTTTGATTCAGTTCAATTTTATTTATATTAGTTCTTTTACACAGTGTCAGTCATCACTAGCGTTCAGTTTGGCACCTTCATCCTCATGTTTCTCTGTTCTCCTACATACTACATCTACGCTTCAGTTACAGTAGCTGTTTGTAACCTCTACCATCTCGGGTTTCACATCCCGTACTAGTAGCTCTTCATCCATTTTTTCTCCCAGGTTCCTTGTGCCGTACAATAAAGGTTTCAGGTGTGTTTTATTAATCATACCTAAAATTTCTGGGGAGCAAGTTTCCTACATGTTTATTGTATGCAGACTTGGCTTCTAGTTCAATTTTAACAAAAATAAGTCTTTTTTCCTTTCCCTAAATGCCATCAGACCATAAACTATATTTGCACAGCAAGCATAGCACAAAATCAAATAACATTCTAGGAGTTTTTGTCTAGGACAGGCCTATGACAATTGCAGTAGGAATAAAATTCAAGTGTTACTCAACCTATTTATTGAAAGACAGGATTATTCAGTTCTGAGTTAATTAAAATTAGACCTGGATTGAGAAACAGTGAAAATTTTACTTCAATTCATAAAAAAACCTCCAAAATTCTTACCTCTTAAAGGATTTTTTTTTGGTCAAACTTAATTACAAGGACTGCTCTATACTTGCTGTCTTAGTGCCCTGCAGTAGAATCTGGAAGCCTGGAAATGTTCACTCACAAGTAGCAGGCAAGGCCAGGAAGCTCAGCCGAAAAGGGGCTGAACGTGGGACCTTGAGCAAGGGCCTTGTCTTGTTTGGAGGCTGCCAGCCTCCAAGGCTCTCCAGACTCCCAGTGCTGGAAGCCTTTCTTTCCTGACACTTTCCAAATCCTCCCCAGAACAATCTGCAAAGTCAGAAATTACCATTTTCATCCTAAGAACTGCAATTTTTTAAAATAAAAATGTAAGCTTCTGTTTGAGAAAAAAAAAATCTGAGAGAAAATTCCAAAATAGCCCTAATACAAATTCTATTCAGAAATTTCCCTGTTCTGTGGAAGTCTTAAGCCTGTATTATATTTGGGCACACTTCAAATCCATCACTTTGGCCCACAACTTGGGAAAAAAGGACTATTTAACTTACATTAATTGAAGGTTTTAATTCTAATAAGACCTGAAAGCATTTTTCCTTCCTGGAACATCTCTCCCTGAACCATTAATTTTCAGAGACAACCACCTGCAACAGGTGTAAATGCAGCTTGCTCAGTACATCTACTCTATATATCAGAGTACAGCTAGACTTCATTTATTCTAATAGTTTCCAAAGAGCGATATCTGAAATAGACTTCCAGGTCCACAGGAAAAGGCATAGATCTGAATGTTAGAAGGGATCTCAACACAGGAAAGAGTTAATCATAACTTTGTTGCTTATGTGAAAGTCTGGCTCTAAACCTTGGTACAGTGCCCAAAAGCAAAAGGTATCACCTGAACTGGCATTATCTGTCTGTGCAAGAAATTAGTAGCTAGTTAACAAAGTGATCGTGAAATTCTGACCGCTGGCAATAAGTCTCTTAAAGATTTAAAGGTCATGGGTTTAATAGCTGCAGTTTCATAATTAAATTCATATCAATAATTAAAATATTCATTGTACCAATACAATCATAATTGTTTACAATGTTTCCGTGATATTTACCTAAATACTAAGTTACCATTCATTCCTTAAATGTCAAACAAGTGTGGTGAAAAACAATCCACAGAGTATTTTCAACATTTTTTAAAGAAGTTGGACAAGTTTTTGATTAGGAGAGATGGAAAACAAATTCTGTCCTTCATTACAATGAAAATAATGAATTCATGTTTTAGTATAATTGAATTTAAGCAGTTGTAATTATAATATATGAATAACATGTTTTAACATGTGCGTTTTTAATGATACTATATAAATGTAGCAAAGACTAAAAAATTAGGTTATATCTGCTGCAAACTTTTCCAGCAAGGATCATATTATAAGTAGGAAATCCCAGTGAAGTTGGAAGAACATCCCAGAAATACCTACCTGTGAAACAGCACACATTTTTTCACCTTCTAAATAAATGACTGCCAAATGAAAAATTTTATATTATATATATAATTCTCATATTTATTTTTAGAATTGGTGATATGATTTTTAAAATGCATAAACTAATATATATTATAACATAAGCCAGTAAGATATTTATTAAGATGATTGTACTTTTTAAAGAATTATTTTCTAAAATAACATTATGGAACTGTGACATTAAATAATATTAATTTCCTATAATAGTGTTAGACACATACAGAAAAGATACAAACCACAGACAACTGACCAGATGCAAGAGATTTGCCAACACCATTAGGTATTAATTTTCAATTTTTCAAAACTTTCTTATGAATGAACTATTGTTGGTAGAGCTTCCCTCTCCTATTAGCCAGCAAATAAGAGCAGCCTTCCTAAGAAAATCATCATACTCCCACTTGCATCTACTCGAGTTTGAGTAGATGGTCCTTGAGGTCCTTGAGACTGGGCAGATAGTGTCAACAACTGCACTGAGTACACCAGGCTGGGGGATTGCAGATTTAGCAAGGCAAAGTAGAAATGAAGGTCTGCAATTGCTCACCTCATGCTTGCTCGTGGGAGAAACAAATAGAGTGACTCTTCAGCAGGGTCACCACTGAAGTTAATGACTGACAGTGATCTGTAGCTCAGAAAGGAAGTTGAGGAAGTAGCATTGATGTCCTTCTCCCCAATTCCTGAGTGGGTTGGGACATGCTGAAGTCTTCTCTGAGGGACAGCTGATGAGTACAGCTCATCCTGCATGGGCTGCGTTCAGCTGCCAAGGAGTTGTAGCTCACAAATTACAGGAAAGAGCCTTTCCAGAAATTAATGCATGTTCCTGCAACCATATTTAAAATTGTTTTGTTAAAATCTACTCTGAAAACAACTAAATGATACCTTTCTATTTGTTCTATTTGGTCCTGCTTCCGCTCCTTAGGGACTCCCGATCTAATTTCATGGTGCTCAACTACCAAGCCAGTCAACAGCAATGTGTGTCATTGAAACAGGTCAGAATATGGACTGAAGGCTCCAACCTTTTTAAAACTTTCAACAAATGAGTGATTATTTCATTGACAGCCACTCTGGGTCACCAGCCAGAAATGATGAACCTGGTAGTGAATTTGATATTGACTTGGACAGTTGTAGTTGCCTTGACAGTCAAAACAGGTTTGGACAATGGATTAAGCAGGAACTAAAAAGCATTAATCTGTTCCTCGACAGGCATTCCTATGTGTTTAGGTAGATTCAGATTAAGGGTTTTGGCACAAATGAATGAAAAAGTGAGCGCAGGAAAATTCAGTTTAATGACTTAGTTCTCTTGGGTAATCATCCAACAGTTACAAGATATGCCAGGTTTGGCAACAGGACATAATTCTGCAAACAAGATGCTTTAGTATAAACTTAGTTATATCACTTTTTCCTGTTTACTAAGGTCCTGGTCTTAAGATAACTCAAATAATTGTACTTGAGACAATTGCTTATGATGAGCCAACTCTGTTGAAATAAAGAGCTTTTGAAATTTCCTCTTGCTTTCCCTAGGGATTTCTGTTGTAAAAATGGATTATGATATGACTGTAAGAAGACTTGGTATAGCAGGCGCTTTAAAGCAAAGAAAAATTATGGGTTTTTTGTCAAAATAGCAATTTGAGAGGAATTATGGAAGAGGCAGTTATATTACAAATATTCACAGTTTGTCCAAGATAACAAATTGCATTATTTTACAATATACATTTTGATTAGTGATAAAAGCTGTATTTTTGTTGGGATGCAAACTGAGAACTGTCCCAATTATTTGTTTTCACATGTTTATTGCTTAAAATGTGTTGAAATGTCTCATGCTAGTATCTCAGCCAAAGAAAACCTGAAGTTTTATCCCTTTTTTTCCCCAAAAATCCTCCCATTAACAAATTTTAATTTTAGTGGTGTTACCAACCTTGTGCTATATAAAATAAAATACTAAATGCCTACAGATTATAAACCTGTTTGAGTATTTGATCTCAGGTCCTTCATGATTACTGAGGTGGAAAATTTCTACTTTGTCACACACACCCTGTCTGACACCATTTGATGTCTGAATTTTCTGCTACTGGAATAGCGACTGAAACAAAGTTGAAAAATCCTCCTTGAATCTCATGGGCATCCAAGAAAGGTAAAAAAACTGATAATGAAAAGCACCGTTCTTCCTAGCCTAAGAAATTGGCCCTTACTACCCCATCTTTTTCTAATTGTGAACCATATCTGTGACAGTTCCAGTGAGGATTTGTTGGACTGACCCTAGAGAAAGTACTTTGTGGTCTTCTAGACCCTGCACAATTTCTTGACTCCTGAAATTCAGAGCCTTAGTCTGACACTTGGCTGAAATGATTTAACACTCCTTCCACTCTTAGTGTTAAACCTTGCATACATGGACCAACACCAAACCCACCAAAAAGTCTCTGACTGCAGCACAGATAATTTTATTGCAGGAAGCATAATTTTAATTCCATGATTTATCACTGTCCTGTATTTCATGTTTGGTGTTATAGTTATGCTATGTGTGTTATTTGTTTCCTGTCTGGACTTCACTAAAAATTGGTCATTGCAATTTACAGTTTCTCTGCAAGACCCCATTCTTGTAATATTTTTCTGTTATTATGGGTATATTTGTTATGCTAGATGCAAAAATCCACTGATGGAATATTAAGTGTGAAACTGGGGCCTTAAGATGTCCTGTGTCTGTGAGGGGGAAAAAAGAGACTCTTCTTTATTAAGAACTGTTTAAACTTTTTACTACACAAAGTGGTCTAACAAAGGCATATTTTTCAAAAGAAAAGATTGCAGTTTTGGACTCATACCAAGTTTTTTTGGAGAACGAGACTAATGCAGAATATGCTTCAAAAACATTGGCGCTATGAAGCTCTGAATCAATTGTATATTTAAAATACTCCTTCTGTCTTCCTTTGCTTTCCTTCCTTGCTCTTTTGCTGAACAAGCCAGTTTTAACTTTTCAAGACTTCTCAGAAATCATTACAAAGAATGTAACCTCATTAGCTGCTACCTCATCAAAAAGCCATAAATAGGTGATTATCGTTCCAAATCAGTTTTAAAAGGGTAATAAAGTACAGCTTCTTCCATTTTATCTGTTCTGGATAGACTTGACACACTGCAAGCAACTTATATTAGGCTGTGCTGGGAAGATAGACAATGACTCATATCATAGCCACTAGTTGAAATAATGAAGTTGGGTATCTCTATTTTAGTGATCTCTGTTCTGGTAGTACTCTGCAGAGAATATTTCAAGTATATATTAAAAATATACTAAAAGGGAAAAATACCATAAAAGTAGAATTCACAACACAGTTGATAACCTGGCAAGATCAGGTAGTAATTGGTCTGGTGAGCATCCTTTGTAGAGGCTCTCTTCTTGCCAGAGAAAACTGTTGGCAGAAGCAGAAAGTCATTGGGTCACCACCCCAGGTAGGATGTATGTCCTTCTTAGAGGGGTCTGTCACATCTGCTTTTGCAATCTGGTGCTGGAGTCTCCAGGAAATACATTCTTTTAGTGTATGTACTCTGTTAATGAGCTTACCAACATATAACCTGAAATTAGATGATGTCGTTTTACTCTGTTGCTTGTTTGCTTGGAAAACCAGAAACTGCATTTTCCTTCTCAGTCACATTTTATATAACTCTTATGTTATTATACACTAGCCTACTCATTGATTTTTAATTGCAGCTGAAATTATTATTTAGTGGTAGCAAGTGAACCCTGTAATGGTGCTCAGAAATTACTTGAATATTGACCAGTTACCTAAACTGGTTTGAAAGAGTTCATAGTGAAGGTGGCAGTTAATTTATTTTTATTTTTTATGGAGTGGGGAAGCTACAATGAAATCTAGGCTCTTCAGGTGGCTGCTCCATGTGCAACTATGGAAAAACCTCTGGACTTCCTGGTGCAGTCTCAGCCCCAGAGTCCTCAACCACCTCCTCCCAGACTCATCTGGACACGATCCTACAAGGCATGTGCCCAAGAGATAAACCTCCACAGACTTGAGAGCAAATAATCCTTCATCCTGCAGGGCATCTGGAGTCCAGGTGGGAAAGGACTAGGAAGCTGAAAGATAAATTTTCTTCTAATCCACTTCAGTCCAACTCCGAGGAAAGTCTGATGTGCCATGATGGGTGTGACATCATATCTGAGGCCATCACCATAACCAGGCCTACTCTGCATACTTCATAGCTCACAACTGATTCTAACTCTTTTTCAGGCACTCTGCAGCTGTTGAAGACTGTTACCTCCATAGGATGCTTTATAGTATACTCACAGCACACCAGATACAGCTTGGTTTTTCTTTTGTTATCATGGATCTCAAATATACACTCCAATTAGTGATCTGCACATAATGCTTGTGTGCACCTGTATTTTCCTCTCTCTAAATGTGACTGTAGAGATTTTCAAAGCTAAGAGTTCTAAACCGAGTAAGAGGTGCACATTCCAGAGACTTCAGCTGAGCCTTAAAAGAGATAGTGGTATTTTATACAAATAATGAGAGAACTAGAGTGGGAGTTTTCTGCTATGAGTACTGCAAAGGCAGAATAGATGGTTTTGTCAAAAAAGTAGGCTCTGGAAAAGTATGATCTTGTATTTTAAATGTGACCAAAGGTGTTGTTTAATCACACTTGCACTTGTGTAAATATGGAAAAAATCACTTACAACTGATGTAGTAGTTCTGGTGTAATTTCATGAAAGACAGATTATTATCAGTTGCAATCAACTGCACATTCTTGTTTAAATGAGGTTATCTCAAAAAGCATAATTTTTCTCAGGATATTATGTTTTTTCTTAACCTTATCACCTGTTTTCCAGTGTGATACTATGCTTAAAGATTAATTACTTTGCTGGTAAAATTTACAGTTGTTTCTTTTCAATCTAAATACAGCAAATTGACCCAAATAAAAAAAAAAAAAAATCAAACCAAACCAAACCAAAAGCAAACCAGGGCAGTGGAGTTATACTAGTGTAAGAATGAGTCTTATGCCACAGTTTCATGTCTGACAAGAACTCAAGTCACATCATTTGATCCAGATGTGGGTCTAAAACATCCTCAATCCAGACTCAGGAAACACTAAAATTTAAGACTGTTTCCACAGTGTTTACTTGGCCAAGTCGTACACGTGTTATTTTCTATTCCTGGTTTCCTTATTAAATGGAAACCTTAATGTATCATTTTGTTATTTATGGTCCACCATAAAAACTACAGGATATACAATGTGAAGAGTTAAAACTAAGGAAGTTAAAGCTTAGCATTTGGCTTTCCTGGCTTTGCGTGAATGTTGCTTTATTTGGGTTAGCTCGCATGTATTTTCTTACATAAATTTACTTGCTTTATGGAAATTGTAAGAGCTGCAAGGCTGCTTTTGGCTCTCTCAGAGCTGTCAGTCTATTGCCTCCTTGGTCTTTAGAAATGATTTCATGTCTGTTTACGGCACGTCCCAGATGTGAATTCTGACCAAATGGTTAAATAAACGGTGATTATTCTACTGGACTAGTATGAAATCTACTATGAGGCCAAGGGGAAAGCAGTTATTCAGTTTAAACCACCGCTTGCTTTAAATCCCCGTTTTGATGTTGTAGTAGATGGGACGGGACTTTTCCGCGCAAACCTGTTCCGCACGCCTTGTTCCGTCCCTGGACTGCGATGGGCAGCTCTGGGCGCGGGCGAAGGGGAGCTGTGCGCTCCCTCTGCCGGCATCCAGGGCCGGCTCCTCCTGCTCGCGGATCCGGATGGATCCGCGGGGCACTGGGAGCCCCTGCTGCCTCCCGTCCTCGGGTGCCCGTCCTGGCCCTCAGCAGAGAGGAAAAGAGAGTGAAAGATGAAGATAGGAAGGAGGAAGGAAGGAGCTAAGGAAGGAAAGAAGAAAAAGGGAAAAGAGGAGGAAGGGGAAGAGGAGGAGAGGAAGGGAGGGACAGAGGAGAGAGAGAAGGAAAAAAGGAAAGGAAGGGAGGAAGGAACTAGAAACACAAAAAGAGAAGGTGAAAGAAAAGAAAAAGAGAAAAAGGAAAAAGGAAGAGAAAGAAAACCTTTCTACTGCAAAGGGGGTGGAGGGGTGGAATTAAATAGCTGGTGGGAGAAAAGAGAAAGCAAGATTGCTTTTTCTGGCAGCAGTTTATGGTTAGATCAGTTTAGTAGTAACATCAAGCTGCATCCTTAGATAAGCACAGGACAGTTTAACTTTAGCTGCATGTTACACTTATAAAAAGGGTGAAAAGATACTTGTCAGAAGGAAACTAACAATGTGTAGGGAAATGCTAATTTCCAGTTACTAGCAGTAATTCAAATATAGATATGAGGCATATACTGGAGAGAGCTAGAAAAGAACAGTATCTTCAGTGTCCTTGACTGGAGTTGACTTTTGCATGACCAAACTGCAAATGAAATGTCTGCTTTAGATATCAAGTCATTTAATTTATTCATTCCTGGTAGAACTCCAAAACATATTATTTATCAGAGAACATCTCCCATTTTGCTATTCTACTACATTCCTCTCTTCAAGCACTAATATAATGTGGATGGAAACAGAAAACCCTAAAGCAAGTGGGATAGAAAACTGCAAGAGAAAATAGCCCTGAAAAAATATCCGTGCTTCTAATCTAGGTTGAGTTTTGGTAGGACTGCTGTTTATGAACTTCACTCGTGATAGACCCAGATGGATTTTCTTGGACTATGGGTACAGTTCTAATACGTAGAGTTAGCTAAATTAGTATGTTCTTCCCTCTCCATGGCTGTTTCTTTCCTCATTGCTCTCCTTGCTTTTTCTCCTTTGCTTGGGAAAAACCAAGAGATTGACCCTTCTTGTCTGTATCTATTGTCTTTTTTTTTTTTTTTTTTTTTTTTTTTTTTTTTTTTTTTTTTCCCCTGGGTCACCTTGTTTCTGTCCTCAGTGCTTCTCTTTTGCAGCTAGCTATCATTTCTCCCTCTGGGATAATTGCTAAACTGATAGTAAAATTAGCAAGGTGTTTCCAAGGCAGATCATGGACCATAGCAAGGATAAAATGCAGGCTTGCAGGATGAAATCAAGTGCTGTGTAAAACAGACATAAATTATAGCACTGTTACACTGCTACCTATGTTATACAGTGATTTATGTTGTTTTTCTGGTTTTGTGTTCTGTCCAATGTAATGCAAAACATATTGCTGAAAATTACCTATTTTGCTGTTATTTCATGCAAGCCTAAGATTTGTATTCACCTACTGATCACAGAGCTACATTTTAAACCAGTGCTGCAGAAATGGAAAAAAAGATCTTTTGGAGGACAGTTCTATTGTGAGTTTTGCTAGATATTTTTTTTTCTGGGAATTTTTTAATTTACATACCTTACAGGTGTGCCTGTAAATCAACGTAGTGATCAGATACCGAAATCATGTACCTGATTAGGAGGCAAAAAATTATGCTCAGTCTAGCCTAAACAGGAAAAGAAAAGTTAGGAGGAATCAACCTGAGCTAATGCACAAAATATGAATGGATTTGCCCGTTGTTTACGACCTTTTACAGAAATAAAGATACCTTTACTTATTTTATATAGGATAGATTAAGCTGAAATAAAACCACTGTGCCTCTGAATGTGACGGTCTGAAGGAAAAAAACCCTTAATGTACCTGCACACTAAATTAATAATTTTAATTGCTTTGCCCTATATTTCTTAAGAATACTGGTCTAGATAAGATCTGGAATATGATCTCTTGATTCTTTGGGCCAGCTTGTGAAACTATGTGGGAAAATGAGGAAAGAAGTGAGTATTTCCTGTACTAAAATTCTTCTGGCCATTGTCTTTTGCCAGGCTGACTCATAGCAAGGTGACAATGTATTTTATCAGTATTCAACAGGTATGGCTCTGTTCACAGTGTCATCTTCCAAACAAACTTGCCTACAGGCCTGGGTTAGCAACACTGCCAACAGTGTTCTCTTCTGTTCCTATTTTGGAGATTCTGTCCTTATTTAAGTTTATGCACTAGTCATGGCAAGCAAAGAAAAGTCTCTTAAACTTAGAATAGATTCTAACATCTCAAATCTAGTAAATTTATAGGGCTAAGTACATGTCTGATCTAAAATACTTCTGTGAAAACATACCAGGATTGCATTAGACACAGAAATTAATAATTTACCTTAAATCTGTATAATGTGAGTACAGGTGTACATGTACACATACATACACACAGAAAATATATGTTAGAAGGTATATGAGATCTGTTTACTAACTATTTGTTGATCACTTTTGCTTAAGCTATATGAATAAGAATTGCATTTAACTTTTTATTACAAATACTTCTGACACTACAGCACTTATGGCAAAGTTAAAAGTAACAGGGAACCATAAGAGGAGCTGTATTCTCTGCATGCTTGCCTTTGTTTGACTAGGTTTCAACGCTTGTCTAGTCTTAATTGTTTCCTATACTCAAAGTTTGCAACACACTAAGAAATTACCTCCTCCCTGTAATCTAAACAATGAGCAATTATGTACCTTATGCTCTAACCTAAATAAATCAAAGTTTCTTAGCGATTACATTCTACAAAAACTTGTGCTTGTTGCCTCAGCATTTCCTCTCTACTCTCAAATATATATAAATCTAAACTCTGTGAATGACTTGGCTTAGGAATGTCTTATTATGGTGGGGGTTGCTTGTTTGTTTGTATTTCTATTTTGGTCTTGTTTGGTTTCTTTTTTTTGTTTTGTCCCAGATCAGTTTGGATTAAACTAAAAGAAAAAATGATCTACATGGCTTTTTTTGGAGCAACATAATAACATTACATCTTCATCAATACAGAAGGTTTAATGACAATCTAAATTCCTTGATACTGGATTAGTACAAGGCTAGTACAACATACAGAAATTATATGAAAAAAGACCTTGTGTATACTTTTAATAATGAATAATGCAAGTCTTAAAGTAATAATTTAGGTATTGTTTCTGAAGTGTTTTGTGCTTCACTGAAAAATTTGCAAAAGCTGGCTTTCTGTGACAAGATGCACTCTACAATCTTGCTTGCAGGAAGCTATAGCAACATATGTTTATACCAGACATATGCATTGCTCTGGAAACATATAGAGCTTTACCTGAAGACAAAAGTGGAAAACAAGGTTCTTGGAAACTCAGTTTCACAAGTGAAGTGATGAATAGTAAAATAAGTTTAAATAGAAGGATATTGAAATATTTTTTAAAGTGCATTCAATCACCCTCTTTAATGTTTCGGTTAGATGAGAAGGATTTGGTTTTTCTCAAGAACTAGTAGTTTGACTGTTGACCTACTCCACTTAATTCCATTTCACATTCCAGAAAGTAATGATAAATGTAATTGGAAAATAATTAGAAATTCTAGATAGTTTTGTGGGATATCTGATCTGCTGCTTAATTTAACCTAAGTTACACTCAAATGTTTAAAATCTGAATATCTTTTACTCTCTTATATGTTAAGGAGCTGATGTAGCATCCATAAAAATTATCTGCTGCATAGAGATGACAAAGGTAATTTCATACATGTTTGCAGCACTTCTGATGGAACAGAATTTTCTTTCTTTTGGAAGATTTAAGAAAGAGAAACACAAGTAGATATGCCTTAGCTACTTTGTTTCATACTGGATTAACGGCAAACAACAGTCACATTATCTCCTGTTTCAAGTCTTAGCTTTCATGAGGATGTACAAGGTTTGTAATTTATATAAGTTGCCTTTTGAATGCATTTGGCTTAGGCATACACAAGGAAGAAGAAGGGGCCAGAATGACGTCCTGTGTAGGATGGTGTTAATGTGTGAGGAATCAAGTTACACCAACCTCTCTTCCACAACCAGCTGATGACCCATCAGGCCAATATTCCACACTTAACTATACTGCAGCTATGATTCAGAGACAGGAAGTAAGCCTTGGCAGAGCCAGAACACGTGTTATGCCATGAACTCTATGAAATACAGACATGTTTGTGCCCCAAACACACTCAGGTCTGAATGATGAATCCTCTCCTCAGCTGGCCTTCCTAGTACTTTTCCTAATACTGTACAGACTCTAGTATTTTGTGCCAAATCAGCAAAACATTAATTTAACCTCCACTCTACAGCAATCTCATTACAGCAGATTTAATAAAAATTTAAATAATAAAATTAATGTTAACTACCACTGATATGCCTTCTCATATACATAGAGGGTTTTTTCCATGTTTTAATATCTCAGATACGGCTCTGTATATAATTATTGCTACTGAGTAGACAGAGCACAGATTTATGCCAGCTTGCAGGGAATAAGTTATCTTATAAACAGCTGGACAGGTGTTATGAAAGCAAGTTGTATGACCACAAGACAAAATATCTTCTTTAACCTGAGTGATGAAGAAAAATTTTATTTTTGTAGGACTATATTTTTTGCCTGCAAAAAGGACTCATACTTGAGAACTGTACTTCTGGAAACCATTTTAACCAATAGTTCAACTAAATGTTATTGGGGCAATCAACAAACCATGTAATTTCCCACAATAATAGTTGGCTGTTTTCTGAACTGTAGATATTCTTGGCGTGTTCATGAATCTTTGAAAAACAGATCTCTGCAGTGGCAAATGAAGTTACGTCAAAATAACCATAGCATATGGTAAAGTTTCAGTATTTCTAGATTAATTTCCTTTTTATATTTGTTCTATGAGAAGAAAGTATAGTTTGAACAGCTGTGCTAAGATACTGTGATATAATTTTTGACAGAAAATTGAAAGCAATCTTGCAGTGGATATCAGTTTGGTTTAACACATGAATTAAATAAAAATAATAGCTGGACTGAAAATTGCACTGGACCGCAGTTCAGTTTGTCTTTGAAACAATCCTATGTATTGCTTCTTCGATTTCTACAAAAGTTTTTAGTTGGTATAGCTACAGAGCATGAATTTTATGCATGCCTCCGACCACATATAAACAAATAATAATGAGTTTCTACATTTATAAGGATATTTATGTTCAAACTCTGTGTCATAAAGCTTCTCATGTCTTACCTTTGCAGCTATAAGCTTTCTACATGAAATGTTTCTATTTTCTTCTTTTCCAGAGCAGAGTTAACTGCTGGACATTGCCTGCCGTCAGTTGGCTGGTTTTGTTGATTTTTTTCAATTCTGCAGTGTTTATTCTAAGATCCTTTGCCCTAAAACTTCTTAACTTTCATCCCTAGAGCAAGATAGAAGTGGCCTTCCCTTTCTTAGTGTATTGGTATTCAGACACCACTGACCTGACCAAGTGTAGTAGCACCAGATGCTGAGGAAGTCAACATGACTTCCATGGTTGCCAACATGACATCAACAGGAGTTTCAGCAGTACCATAAACTTTTACAGTCAGATTTCTTGTGTGAGGTTCTTAAAATCTTTCTGTTTACAATGTCAGTGGAGGCTTTTCTGTTTGATGAATAGGGTGTAAAAATGCTTTCCACATGAGGGTATGCACTGTTACAATAGGCAGTCAAAAGATGCCTTTCTTATGCCATTATTTCAACACTGAAATACTTAGCCAGGCTCCACCCATGGTACATGGTATGTGTCTTCACAGTCTCAAGCTTGGCAGTAATTCATCCTGTGCAGACAATGCACCCTTCTGGTCATGGAGAGGATTTTTAAGTGAAGAACATTTCCTATTAACAATATTTGTACAAGCCCATAAAGTAGACCTGAGTAGCTTCTTGAGAAAGCAAACTTATCTTCAATTCAGCTGTACAAGTGTTTGCTATAATACTGAATGATTACTTAAATAAGTTGAACCACATAGAACTGTGCCCTGATTGTGTCTCAGAGGTCAATGTTTAGAGACCTGGATTTGAGGAGGTTCTTTTTCCTGTTACTCCCTGCCTCCAGTGTAACCTGTTGGAATGAGATTATATTCACTGCAAAGTACTCTGCAGTGACAGTTTTGTTGAGTGTTCAGTGACCTAAATGAGTCAAGGAAGCAAGGTAAGAGGCAGTGATGCTAAGTTTACTCATTGTTGGAAAGAGAAGACAAGGGTGCTTTTGGGTTTTGTTCATTCTCATGCAGAAAATCTAGTGGTAGGTGAACTCATTCATAGGAGTGAAAGTAACAATTTCCATCTTGTGTTGCAAGTCCCAATTCTGAATGAGTACTAGCAGACAGATTACATAAAACGAAAGACAAAAAAGAAGTGTAATTTTCCTTTCAGTATGCTGTAAGGAAAAAAATGCAACTTGGCTTACAGGACAATTTTTTTATTGTTTTAATATGGTACATAATTTATTCAATGGCACAGCCCTGCTTCTGTGAAATACGTACTTATAGTAGATAACATTGGCTATGTACTGTGTATGTCTTCAGCCCTGCATCAGTCCTATGCTCTAGAAGGTATAAAAATCAACCTGAGTTGAAGTTCTAAGCAAGGAAGTCTCATTAAATAGTTGCACAAAAACTACTACTGTTAGCCAATTTTATATAAACAAGCTTATACCACAAGCGTTTTCGTCTTGCCTTCCTCACAAACTGTTAAAAGAACCCAAACTCCCAACTTCATTCTCTTAAGAAAATGCTGACACCTTTTGGTCTGTTTTTTTATTAACTTTAAACCTCTTAATG
Organism: Orthonyx spaldingii; assembly: GCA_013397795.1. NCBI lineage: Eukaryota > Metazoa > Chordata > Aves > Passeriformes > Orthonychidae > Orthonyx > Orthonyx spaldingii. The sequence continues at coordinate 145,663 of VZTJ01000302.1, forward strand.
ATTATTTTCCCCTCATCTTTCTAGCCAAAGAAGAACCTGCAGGATGCTAAGTTTTTATCTATTTTAAAAACCTCTCCAAATACTGTAATATCTTTTATGGCAAGCAACATCTTATAACAATATCCTGTGACCACTAGGCACCAAGGAAAGCACAGAAATGTCCCTACTGAGGCACCTGAGTCTTTGAGAATACATTTTAAAAATAATGCAAGAACTAGGAGCATCAGAGTTGTTGAATGAAAATCTACACAAAAAGTCTTCAGAAATGACATGTCTGAAAGCTATAGAATACTTCATTTATGAAAGATTTTTCCCTGTTGTTTTATGGAGACAACATTGAGTAAGCACATGAACTGAAGTTGTTGAAAGCATTGTAACTATTTACTGTGTGAGTACACTTAGAGGATAATTAGCTATATGTTCAGGATGTAAATTAGAAGTTTTGGAAAACTGACTGTGAGTTCAAGAGCTACATGTCATGTTCATGTAGATAAAACCTAAATAATATGACTGTGCAAAGATGTGAGGGAACAGAAGCATGGATCAAATAATGGACTTGACATGAATGATATTTGGTGTGCCTTTCCCTCTGTATTCCAGCAGCTCTTACATCCTGTTTTGCTTCTACAGCAAGCTGACAAGAAACAGACATTTTCTTCCTTCAAATGGCAGATGGAATGAGGCAGTGAATATCTGCTGCCTTGACTTCCCTCTCACTGTTTGAAATGGGCCTTCTCTATATTTTCACTGCGTAGTTCATCGTGTCCTGCAGAACATGAGATTTTCTATTGATGAACTGAATGCCTATAGAAAAATATTAAGGTGTAGAGGTATATTAATATAGAGCATATTAGCTGTTAACTATAAGCTCAGTTATATACAGCTAAAGTGAAAAAACTCTAAGCCTAAGCTTAGAAAATTGCAATAAAAACCCTCAGCCAACCAATGAACCAAACAAAAAACCCCTTCCCTTACATGCTGGAAGTAAAGACTTAGGACTAAATCTAACAAAGATAAAATGGCATTGTATCTTTACAACTGAAAACATGTTCTCTTTGCATATGCATGTGTATCTAATCTGTCTCAGCTCAAACTTTAGGACTTAAAATCACACACAAACCAAAGTACTTTGACTTATACACAAAATCTAGTTTTTTATCTTGTGTTTTGCCTCTTTTGGTGATCAAGTCCAACTAAATTTCCAGTCAAGGAAACTGTTTTGAGAAGAATGTAAGCAGACTGATTCATATTCAGATTTTTTTCCAAGACATGGCCATGATTGCCAGGATAAAGGGGACTACTGTGTGCCATGGCAGCTGCCTCCATCCCATGCTGCCACTACCTTCTCCTTCCTCCTCCTCCTCCTCCTCCTCCTGCCCGCAACTGGATGACAGGCAGCTGCACTGCAGGAAGAGGAGCACCTTGTGCCTCTCACTGCTAAGGCACAAGAGACAACAAAGGCAGCAGCTTGTCCTGCCTTCTGTGAGCAGGCAACAGCAGCAGGGACAGAGAGCAAGGCAGCCACCCTGCACTGCCCCTGCAGCCCTCCCAGCTCCTCTCCAAGCTGGCTGGACATCCATACCCTCCGCAGGCAGTGGGCAGGGGCAACAGGGGCACCAGTACTGGCAGCATCAGAGACCAAGGAGGGGGCATTGTCCGAGAATGAGGAAAACTGGCAAGTCTGCAGCTCCCAAGACCTGTTTCAAGGGGAACGCATCAGAGACAAAAGCTGGAATACTAGAGAAGAGATGCTCCCTTTTGTCCCTCACATGCAAAGCATGGGTAGAATGCTGGGACCTTCAACCATGCACAGCTACAGTCCATAGCCTAGCTCTGCGTATCAGAACTCATTACAGCAGGGGAAAGACCCTGCTGTTTCTGTTCCCTGGATGCTTGGCTCTTTTTCTGTTCCCTGGATGCAACATACTGCCCACCGAACAGCAGGACTTGGCTCAAAGCAAGGATGTGGCAATGGCAGCAACATCCACTGCAGCAAAGGCAGAGAGCAAGGCAGCTTCCCCACACTGCCCCTCTTGCCCCCCAGTTCTCACCAAGCCAGCTGGACACCCATGCACTCAGCAGGCAGTGGGCAGAGCTGGCAGCAGGGGCAGTCCTGGCAGCACTGGAGACCAAAGAAGGGGCTTTGGCCAAGAGGGAGAAAAAGTGGGAAGATAACAGAGTCCAAGGGCTCTCACAAAGGAAAGAAAACAGTGACCAACCACTATCCCCTGGGGAAGACAACAACAACAAAGAGCTGCTGCAGGAGAACTGAAAACACATCAACATCCACAATACCTGGGTCAAGCTTTTGTACCTGGAGGGAGGTGATTGTGTTAGTGTCACACTCAAAGCTGTACTCAGGACTAGAGGTGGTGTTGCACTTGTCCCTTGAAGTAGATGTAGACGTGGCACTTAGAGACATGATTTAGTGATGGACTGACAGTGTTAGGTTAATCATTGGACTTGATTATCTTAGAGGTCTTTTGTAACCTTAATGATTCTATGATTCCATAATAGCTGATTAGGAGGAGAACAGGCATGTGGCATAAAATTTCAGCTGGCAGAAAAGGAACAAAATTACTGAAGATCAGAAGACAAATGGCATATTAGAAGCAACAGAAGCAACTTGAGAATCACTTCCAGACTTACATACTTTTTTATTATTTCCCATTCACAAAGATGTTGTTTATAAAAAAAAATATTTTCCATTTAGTGATCACATATATTTGTTATGAATAAAGAACCAAGGAGAAACTGCTGCATTTAAAACCAGTCTCAAACTCCAGTTACTTTCAAATCATATTCATGATTCATTTGTGCATTTTTACACATGAATTTGTAACTAGTTGGTGTCTCATAAATCCCTTTTATTACCCTGTATGGTACGGCTACCAATGGGAAGATGGATATTGCTTTAAGTGGAATTTGATGAAACGTGGGGCAACTTCTTACACTCATATCACTGCTGTTCAGTGTGAAAGTTATAGATGACTGTGAACTCAAGGATGATTGGGGAAGCATAGGTCAAAATCAAAACAATAGAATATTTCTGCATCTGCATGATAAAGGCCAACATTCACCCTGTTATGCTGTATATAGAAAAATAAGTGTTTCTTTTAAGATATGAACCATATGTTTTAGCCCACTACATATTCACCCTAAGGTTGTGAAGAAGCCAGAAAGAACCACTGCACTAAATCATGCAAGGTAGAGAGAAGAACTAAGAGGAAATTCATTCAGAAAAACAACTCAGCGAAGCTTTAAAATTATATCTCGTTTAGTAAAATTTGTACAATGCACTGTCTTTGTTCACTATCACAACAGTGACCATCTTGTTTGTGACGATTCTTGTTCAGCTGGCTCTTTAATGCAGACTAAGCCTTTGAAGCCTGAGTATTATCTTGTTTTCTTGCTGTGAATTCAATTTATTTGAAGTCTCTTAACCTCAAAATGAACATATCTGGATATACACTAGGCATATGAATAAAAATCTATAGGAACTATAATGAAAGAGAGGTTGCATTGCTTCCAGGATTTCTTCAAGTTGTTCAGGAATAGAATCACTGAGATTCATTATTTGTGAATATATGATGGAATGATTAAATTAGGGATCTCCTGGGATCCTTAGTTTGGGATATTTCCCATGGAGATGTCCCAAACCGCCTCAAGGCTAACTTTTGCCCATGGAACCATTCCACATTTTATTTTCAAGAAGCAAATGAAGAGCAAGATCCTGAAGTAGAAAGTCAGCTACTGCTTTTGTACAGCTTACAATTTTGCATGGCTCTGGACCTCTTGGAAACCTCTGCATATTGCTGTGTAAGCTTCAAAAACAATGGGAATAATTTCACATTGTGCTTATCACCTTGTCTTCATATATGTCAGGACTTCTTTAGCTGAATATTTCAGATAGACTTTCTTATCTTAGGTTTTCACTTATATATTCTATTATATTACAAAACACAAAAATTATGTATTATGTGCAAGAATTAATTTTAAAAAGCACATATATATTCAGCATTATCTTTATTTTGTCTCAAGCATCAGAAACTAAGTGAAATTGAGGGGATGCCAACATAAGTCAAGCAGCCTCATATTGAAATATGTTGCATTGGGGTATCCTTGGGTCTCATGCAGAAATATTAGCATGTGTCCAGTAGTGGTGTAGCTATGTTATACAGTGTTCCAACTAAGCTAATCATCCCAGGAGGAATGCCATAATGATGTGACAAAAATATTTATGATTCTGGAGTTGGCTCAGGCATCTCTTCATCATGCTGCTTTGTAATATGTAGACATAACCTTCGAAGCTCATGATATGCAGGAAGTTAGATTAGATAGGTGACCTGGAGGCCAGCTTGGGCCCTCAGTTCTATTAATCTATCTCCATATCAGAACAAACCATAAACATATTAGAGGAAGCAGTAAAATAGCTCCATTAAACACCACATTAAGGGAAAAAATTTCCACACAAGCCCAAAAGGGGCAGAAAAAGAAATAAAAGAAAAGTCAAGACATTCAAAGTTTTGTGTTTAGATAAGATCAGAAAAAGAGGAAAAAGACTTCCAAATAACATGTCTGTTTCCTCTAAGGTTTATAGAGAGAATGACTCAATTAAACTGGGGAAAATGCTGCTGTGAGGAAAGGAAAAGAAAACCCAGAAAGTTTACAGAACAATTGCACTTTCCTAGGTTTTGTTACTGCATGTGTTCTGTTCTACTGTATTCCGTATGATATCTTATCACCCCAATACTTGAACACCTTCCAATAATGCATTAAGCAACATAAGTTAACATCTGCCACATGTTCATTCTCACATCTCCTCCTCAGTGGCAGATGCACAAGAAATGCTGTGTCTAGGGTTCATTTCAGTAATAGATTCATGTTGCAGCATGTTTATGGTATAGGCAAAAAATAAATGCTGAAGAAATTACTTTAGAGCAGAAGGTATTCAGCTAGTTCTTCATTTGTGGGTAAAGCATTGTAAGCCATTGTAAGCCATCAGCTCCTGAAAATGCCTGTTGCTTCACAGACAGTCTTTAGGCTTCTTCTAGCAAGTGCCATTGCCTCAGGAGCAGAAATTCATTAAAGGAGGCTAGAACTTTAGGTTATAATGATAATATACTGGTTTGGGGTTATTGAACTCTTTCAAACTTGATGAGTTATCTTTACTGTAGAGAATGGGATGCAGGTTTGAGTCGTTTACAGTAGCCAGTATTACTAAAAGGACCATCTGAAATGTTTTATACCACTTAGTGTTTCGTAGGCACTTAATGCTTCACGTTGAACTGAAAGGTGATGAGAGTTTGAATAATTTAGGTTAAATCATCATCTGCCAGCATGTGACAGAATTTGGACAGTGACACTCCAGAAAGCACAGACTGGAAATATGCATTGTGTAAGAGTTTTTCATCAATAAGGAACATAGGAGTAGTCCCAAACCCTGGATAGAATTGATCAGTTTTGGGTATAAATACCTTCAGCCAAATAAGAATTTAAATTTTACTGAGTCTTTTCTTTGCGAGTACATTGGCCAAGACCAGCAGTCATTCATCGGGTAGCTCATCTAAGTAACTATGCTACCAAGGATCAGTCATGATAAATATTCCTCTCCCTGTTTAATGTACTGTTCTGATAATGATTATCACTATTTTTACTCTTCTTTTAGAATAATTTTGTGCAAGGCGGCAAGCATGTGCATGCAGTCATAATATGTTTGTTTTCAGAGCTTACTGTGTTTTTGTTTGAACATTTTTTTTTTTTTGTGCAGACAGAAGTACCTGTGCTATTAATAGTATCTGCTTGGCTTAGATAAGCAGCTCTTTGAAGCCACCTAAGCAGGCAGACAGGCAGTCTTCAAGAACCTGGCTGTATGAAACTGTATGTTTCCCTAGAATTAAGAATAGAACAGTTCCCAGTACTGCTTTTCTCTTGCCCTTCAAAAAGAAATGGTTCTTTATTTAGCTGTGACTGTGGGGTTTTTTGTTTGTTTGTTTGTTTGTTTTTGTTTTGTTGGTTTTTTTTTTTTAGTTCTGAACTCCATATTTCTTCCTAATTTATGACAATCCCACATTTAGGGTCTCCCTTTTCCTTCTCCTTGGGTGATCTGTGGAGGAATCTGGTGTGGGAAAAATAGTGCTCCCAGACTATCCACAACTAGACCACAGGAAAATAAGACCACTAAAGAACTTAAACTGTACCATTAATGGAAAAAATAAAAACCACTAAAAAAACCAGAACAAAACTAAAGCAAACCAACAGACCCAAACAAACTAACCTATGTCACAATAGCAGAGGAGATTGTATCAACCAGAACAGACTTGCATAGTTAGAGCAGAATCAGAGATGTGTGAAAGCACTCTTCTACACAGCATGAGGGACACCTGATTCTTACTGCTAGAAAGTCTCCTGTAAGGAAAACAATCTAGTCATTTTTTCTGGAAGCCAATATGTGATCTCTGCCTTGCTCCCTCTGGTTCATTTCACTGGTGAATTGTGCTTCTTCTTGCTTGTCGTTAATAAAACAAGAAGTCGATCCTCAAGCAAAATATATATATCACATATATTTTAACATTTTCCTAAATGTATGTTATGTTAGTTCATAAAAAGTTCTATGACACATTCACGGATTAAAAATGCATGTAGAAATGATTTATTTTTATAGAGGATTCCCCCAAAGAACTAAGGAGAACTATATTCTCATCAAGTGTGCCCTAGTGCAATAAGCTAACTTCCATTAAACTTAAATTGGGCCCATTCTATCACTGTGCATTTAAACTCAGGAAACAAGGCAAGTAGGGACTACTTTTGGTGGTTTTGAACAGTATACTCTTAGCGTCCAACATGAAGATCACTTGCTAAAACAGAAAAAATTCCCAGATGTTTACTGGTAATGGACTGTTCAAAAGACTCAGTCTATATGTAGCACAAGTAAACAGAGTAGAGAAGGCTAAATGGTCAGGTTCAGTGATATTTTCACAGTTAAATGATGAACCTTTCAATATGTTTCACATTTAGGTCTGGTCCTACCTCATAGTATTCTGGAAAAAAGCAAGCATAAGAGAAATAACAGCATTGCTTTTCTTGATAATCAATAAAAGCTGACAACTCAGATTTATTTAATACTGGGTTTTTTTATACTACTGTATTTATCTTTTCTCTTTGTATTTCCTTTCTTCATAATGTTCTACTACTTGCAGAGCATTTATGTTTCTTTCCCAAGGGCTAATGAACATGGAAATTTAGCATTATGAGCTGAAATCCAGGTGAAAACAATTAAGTAGGTCATCACACTTTCAAAAATGTCAGTTTTAATAGACGATGCTGCCATCTCAGCCCTTTGGAAAAGTAGGTCTAATATACAGCTGCTTTACTGTAGACTCAGAAGCCCAAATTTAGATACTCAGCTCTCAATAGCTTCACTAATTTTCCTTTCATGTTTTTGTTTTTATAAGTTTACTGTAGTATGTCTCTTGGTTTTCCAGTTCTTTTGAAAGTATTGGAAAAAATATGATATGAGTCCAATACTAATTGTTTTCATCTTGGAATATTACTCATCTTTTCAAAGAAAAGCATCATTTCTAGGCAACATTGTGTTCCTTATTTGAACAGTTGTGTGTTGGCTGCATCTCACTCCCATATATACATGCCAAAGATGAGTAGCTGTATGCATCCAAATGTATTATTTGTTTATAGTATGCATGCAAATTGTACAAAATAAATGTACTGTATGAGTGTATTTAAGTCCTTTTCTTCTAATCTTGTATTGTCCTTACAACATGCATCTTCTTTCCTCAGTGTTCTTCTAGCCAAGATTTTGAGAGTTCACAGTTAAGTAGATGAGTAGAAAAATGTTCTAGGGTCCTTGATTTGCTGTCTATGAATTTTTGTAAGTGAAAGCTCCATTTTTATCTTCTTTCTTATCTTTCTTCTAGTTAAGAGGAAGAATTTCAGATACTTTCAATAAAGTAAAATCTAAGTTTTATATGCATCACAAGAAAGCGTAACTGCTTTATTTGGTATTTTAGTTTCTGTGTGATTGTGTTAAACAGAGAAAATTCACATTTTTGTCTTCTATGAGGAGTTGAATTATTTGCTACTCATTTATTTTGGTCAGCCTTCTTAAAAAAGAGAAAGATATCCAAGATCAGAATCAGAATGTATTATGTCTGTGTACCCAATAAAGCTGTTGATCTCCTTACTCCACTCTTCTGAGAAGAATCCATAGCTGGAAATGAAAGAGCTGGAAAACAAAGGCCAAGAATAGCAGACCTCCCACTGGGATCATAGTCTTTGTCTCGTTCTTTCCATTACAATGACTTGGAATGGTAACAGAGCTCATGATGTATCATGACATGTGACTGGAGAGTCCCTGGAAAGATGGTCAAAGACACTTTTACTATTGGCAATAATAATTCATTTTGCAGATTAATTATATAGTGCTACTAAAATGTCCTTAAACTTTTAATTAATATTTTTAAGTGAAAGATTTCCTCCTCTTTGTATAGACACTACTGATGAAAATAAAACTTCAGTCTTGAAACTGTGTTTTCTAAATTTGCTATCTAGTGTATTATCTTTAAGGCAGCTTTAGGGCCATATAATGACTACTAAGGACAACCTGCCATGTACAAACTGGCAACAGGAGTAATTTTTCTTAGATGAATTGTGGTCCAATGTCTAGTAGTAGTCACTGGAAGTGATATTTCTGCAAATATTGAGCATTCTGAAGGACGTTTGTGTATGTAACCTGTTCAGATGTACACTAAAACAGACCTCCTGTCTTTAATGAAAACCAATCACTTATTAAGATTTCTTATGTATAACTTTGAAAATTACTATTTTGCAGACTCTGAACAATAACAAAGTACTTTTTAATTTCTAACAATATAGTGAAAAAGCCAATACATAAGAATGAAAAAACAGCTTTCAAAGTCTTTTCCAGAGCTACCATTTGAAAAAGTAACATGTGATAGCGAACAAGACCTGTCATGTTGGCAGATGCTCCAGACTCTACATGAACATGCACTGCCTCCTCCCACTAGTGATACCAGCTTCCAAAAGAAATCATGGGTGAGTTGAGTCAAGAACAGATTTTCTTTCCATATCCACCCAAATGGACAATTGAGAATTTGTGGAGTCCTCAAGCTGGAGTGACCCAAACTTACAGTGCTGTTGATCAGCTGGTTTCCTCTAGGATAGAAAGATTTTGCTTATGAGAGATGACAGTCTGCTCATTTCTTGTTGTACTCTTATGTAAGGCCCTTCATTCTGAGGCATGCTGTTCAAAACCATGTTCTCAAGCAATGCTGACACTTCTTTCCAAATAATCTTTAGAAAACACTATAATGTCTGCTTAGTTATACTACACACCAAATGTTGTTTTATAGGTGATTTATACATTTAATGATCTGCGAAGTAATTTTTCAACAATTAGTTATAATCATATTCCTGGTCTGTGTAATACCCCTGGTGTACTTTGTATTATACAAGGGATGACCCAGTCACAGTGAAGTCTAATATTTTAACTTGCTGTGTCACCTAACTTTGTCCTACAAATATGAAATTACATTATTATGTGTATTTTTATTCTGTGTTCTTCACCCTTTTGTATTTAAATACTTGGAGTTTGAACTTAAATCTGAAATGTAAAAATATTTTTATAGAATAGATCCTTACAAGAGAAAATGCTCTAATTAAAGGCAAGGTGTGACTTCTTATTTCATGAATGTGAGGTCTGTAGGTTAGCAAGGTAATATTTCTACTGGAAAAAGTGACTGCCAGATGGCAATCTAGAGGGTAACACAGAATCTGGACGCAGTTTCCACATAGACTTAACAAGAGAATTAGTAAGACATTCCATATGAATGTTTCCAACTGCTTTTAGCCAAGTCCCACTGATGTTGCCTTTTCTTCATTTATGCCACTGGGTAATTACTTCTTAATTTCTGCTGCTGACTCCTCTCTCCAGCTGCAGCACAGCTCATTAGCTCAGGCTCTGTTACACTACCTCTCTGTCTGACTGTCAGTGCCATAGATTGTAAATCATTTGAGGTCATGACTGGTACTTTTGTATGTTTTCTATCAGGCAAACCAAACGCGACCACCAAACATTGGTATTAGATCATATTAAATACTTTCATAAGCCTTTAAATGAATTATTCATTGTGGTATTTAATCTGGATATATATTAAAAGGAAAGTTTGAGTAATTATGTCCTTTATTTGACAGACACACTACATAAAGAATGTGTATTTTAAGTCTTGTACATACAGGAGTCAGAAAAGTCTAAGTGTCATTGACGACTCACTACACAGCTTCTATGAAAGATGGAATCCAGAAACAGAATTTGCATTTGGAAATTGACAAAGTGACCCACCAAATGGGGTCAAACCAGTTCAGTCCCCGAACAAGGAGCAGATCCTAGTAATTTTCCCAATAATCAGACTTTCCATAGCAAATTTGACAAACAAATGTAACTAGTGTTAGATGCCAACATGGAAACTTCAGTTAGACACAGCTAATCGGAAACTATTTTGCAGGCCTTTCACCAAGAGTTGAGGAAAAGGTCGGGATGTTTCTTTGCTGAAGCAGGTTTGCCAAAATTAGTGACTTTTCTGTAAGATTTTTACATGCTTTCAAAAGAGTTACAAAAATGCAAAGAAATCTTGCAATGGAGAAACAAAAAGCTTTAAAAAAGTCAAGTGAATTCAGCTTAAATCTTCCTTTCAACTGTTTTGACCACTAAAATGCTCTCTCCCTGTCTACAAAATGTAAAGCTGTTTCAGATGCAAAACATTCACAGCATCAGCAACAGAGTAAGACAGGTGAGATGTCTTCTTCCTGATTGGCATTGTTGTGCGTAATTATATTTTATATAATCTGAATTCTAGGGTGAAATATAAAAGATTGCTTTTGCCAGAGGATACTGGAATATTTCAAAAGCAAAGGAAAAAATACCTTGACAGACTAGGCCAAAATGCATGCTTTGCCTGCTTTAGACTGCCTTTTATCAGATGGATTGATGTGTTACAACCATTTGAGAAGACAGACTAGTCCACATGACAAAAACAAAACAGCTGATTGAATCTAGTTTAACTTTAACAGAGAAGGGAAGTGTTTATTTCCCCTGTCAGTAGGCTGACAGAATTAGACAAATATTGGCATACGGATTATTTTAAATGAACTCCATTAATACAAAAATCTATTGAGAAAATGACAAATAGCAGAATGGTGTTCAAGAGGGTGGCCTTTGTATCAGTTCAATCTTCCTCTCCACCCATACCCTCAAGCAATCATGACTTATATGATGGTGATTTTTCCTTAAAGCTTGCTGATTAATTTTAAGCTAGTCACTCTTTCCACTGGCCCTTTTCAGACTGCACGATCACTGCTGTTTTTATTTGCACTGTAATGTTGATCAGATTAAAAGTCACAAGGCTCAGAATGATTTCTCCAGCATTTTCCTGTGTCTGAAAAATTATATAGCTATATACCAGTACCTTTAGCCTATCGCCTTACTGATACACACAGGAGTGGTCTATGGAGGAAAGATTCAGTTTTAATAATGGAGCTGTCAGTTTCAGCCAGGACCTTCGTTAATAACAGAAATGACAAATGCATGCCACTAACAGGTTACTTCTTGGTCATTTTTTCTTTCTTGTCCAGCAAATAATCTCACATCACAAATAATAATCATCAAATATAGTTTCCAAATCTGTTGCACGTCTAATGTACAGACATCTCTGTATTTCCTACTAATTTTTTTGCTCTTATTTTTCAAAATAATTTATAATAAAGGTTATGTTTTAGAAAAACAGTTTACCCTAAAAAACCCCACTCCCTACATGTTGCCTGTAAATGTCAACATGATTGTCAGTATTGTGTAATAGATGAATAATTGCCGTAGAAATCCTAGTTATGGAACATCAAATTCAGGGCAGATGATGTTCTTGCAGCACAAGATCATTTAGTACTGATAAGTTAAACTTGAAAACTCATCTACAGTCTATTTACCACCTTATTATTGTGTGATACTTTTCATGCATCCACTCATTTTATCCCAAGATGTGTCACATTCTGGGGAATAAGACCAATTTAATTTGCTGACTATCTTATGACTGTGACAAAGCCCTGATTTGTTATAAATGTAAAAATACAGATAATGGAAGAAACTGCTTATATAACAAACAATGTTGATGATGGTAAGACACTGACTTGAAATTAAAGTGAAATGAAAGCAATAAAAAGATAGAAACTCTTATAAAACAAAGGAAGACATTCCACTTTCTTCTTTCCAAACATTAAATTTTTGATAATACATATTGTACTCACTGATGTAGGAATTTACATCCCTCCATCTGTAAATAAGAAAGATGTATCTTCTTGTCCTAGCAGAAGGAAATGGAAAAGAATGGAATAGCTGCCCGTTTCTTTTCTGTTGATTATTGGACAGTGACTTGTGCAGGTCACGAACATATGTTGAAATATGCATCAATTTCTCATGGAATATACTTCCTTTGCATACTTACTAAAGAAAGAATGAAGACTGTTAATTTTCTGGATAAAAAGATCAGTTAAGGTCTAAATATCATTTGTGCATTTGAAAATCCCACTTAGTTGAAATGTTTCCACTAGTCAAACATACGCAGCAAATCCTATTTTGAGGGGCAGAGACGTATTTAAAGTACATCCAAAGCACAAGAGTACCTAATATACAAGAGCGAGTTGAGTAATCACAGAGTCTCCCTTTGCCTCTGATATAGGAGAGTGAATTTCTATGCAAAAATATTTCTATGAAGTCCTGAATTTCCAACACATATTACAAAGTTCACACATATACATTTTATTTCGCCTACTTTTGTTGAACTCCCAGTACAAATAGAAAAGTAGACTCAGATTGTCTCTATATCAGTAATGTCAGGGTTTGTTCCCTTTGCTTTTCCCTGAATATAATCAAAGGCTTTAGTGGGGAGATGAAGGGGGGNAGAAATACAAGTTGCTGCAAATAACATGGCCACCAAAAGCAACAATTTAAGTTAATTAAGCTAACCCACCAAAAACTGCAAAAGGGTCAGGAGGGTGAAAGGGCAACACAAACATCATCTGGCCCCCAAGTTCTGATTTTGTGATTCTGATCTACATGCTTTCAAATTAACTTGGTTGATGTATGGAGGTGTATTAGTATATAATGGTTAGTATACCATTTTTTCCAGATATTTCAGAGAGCTGTACTAAAGAACATCAGCATCATAGGGGTTACTAGATAGTTGGAAGGGGAAGAAAAGTGATTGAGGTGAAGCAATTCACAAGAACAAAGGAAAGACTTGCCCACATTATACAGCTCTAAAGAAACTTCGGCCTTTACTAGTAATCTACTGGCCTACTTGCTGATTGAAGCCAAATCTCATTTACAAAAACTTTATTTTCATATCCTGCTAGATGTGTAACACAAAGTTGCTATGTAAATGTTATTTATGGAAGTCTCCTTATGGAAGAAGTGTGACTCAAAAAAAACCAAAAAAAGCCTTAAAGAATGTCTATGGGACATAGAAACAGTGTTGATCCTATGAGCAAAATGCAGATCTCTATCTCCAGCACAACTAAGGAGCACTCTGAAAACAACTCAGAAAGCTCTCCTCTATTAACAGGATGTAGAGAAAAAGACTGGCTAGAGCATGAGGAAGAGTCAACTTACAGGATGGATTAAATGGAAGTTTTCTGTGGCCTCTGAGCTAGTTAACTGTTAAGTTTACCGTAGAACACTTTAGATGCTTACCTTGTGGCATCAGGGTTGTATTTAGAGGCTAGCGAATAATATCTTTAGCTGTTATTAGAGTTACAGAAAGATTTTGGTTCAAATACAGACTAAGTCCAGAGTAATTGGCAACAGATTGACTGAAATAGTCAATAAATATTGTTTCATCTAACTTTTCATACTGTAACAAAGAAGGAGTTTTTCCCTAGAGAAATGTCATTGTAGGTTTCATTCTCATATAAAATAAGCTTTTATTACTCATCTAATTTAAGAAACATTAAAAAGAATAAGAATAAGCACAAATGTAATCATCCTCTTATATGCTATGAGTATCTCATAATTATGCTCTGCTTCCATGTTATTACATATGGAAACTCTCAATTCAATAGAAAACTCTTTCCCTGAACATTTTTAAGTAATGATCCCAATGCTTTAATATTGCTTATATGTTCATAATTCTATACAAGATCTCTTATTTTCAAGATAAAATTCACCAGGTTATCTGAAGATATTTTACTCTGCCTTGTGAAGGAGCTTGTATTTCACATGTATCATACCATATCAAAGCTTGTGATATGACTTTTAATTTATTTTACTCGCTCTTTTATGTTTGATGCTAATGACCTCTGGATTTTTTTAAATGCACAGAATTTTTAACTATTCCATTAAGTCATGATGAAGTTTACAATAGTTGAGACATCTGGCCTGTATGTGATACATATGAAAGATAGTCACCTCACAAATCAGCAGTCTGTGGTGCTTGAGAGAGATTAGTCAGGAGGGTTACTTTAAAGCTTCCTCGGATAAAGAGATCAGACACATCTCCCAGATGTAAAATGGCTCTGACTCTTCTGGAGGATATATTGAAAGGTGACTATGAAGCAGAACTGGGTGGCCCAGGAGGTATGGTAGCAGACTGTGGAGCTATTCATCTCCAAGCCATTTTTTGGAAACTACTAATGGCCTGTAAGTTTTTATGCAAAGCCAATGAAATAATAATTGTTAAATACACTGTTGAGTCCTATTGCATTTGTGGAGGCTCTACCATAGCAGTTAACCTTAGAAGTCAGGAATGGCATACATTAGAAATTACAAAGTTCAGTGTCTATCACTTGTAAATGGGGTTAGATCCTGGTGGCATTTTGTAGCCCTGCTTTCCCTCAATTTTTAGTAAAATTGAGCATAATAAAAAAGGGAGGAAGCGTCCATGCATGGCATTTTGTACATCACCTCCTCATTTAGTAGAATAAAGATTGGCTTCATGGGGTTGAGAGAACAGCACAATAGCAACAGTCACTTGTTCAAAAATACAAGGAGAGAGGTAGGCGTCCTGATTTATTTACAGCATTTGTTCAGAAATTGCGGGGACCCACCTCAGTCTGGAGGGTTTAAATGGTTAAATTACCAGAAGAGTGCAACAGTCATGGAGCCAGGAAGTAGTTTAGATAAGTAATGGCTACTAAAGTTATAGGAATTGCAGAGGAAGGAGACCATTTTCTCTGGCAGTGCTTTGGAGTGAGGAAGCTGCTGCTGGGTAGTTGATGTATAACACTCTACACAGCCAAACCCAGGTTTAAATAAAAAACAAACTCCAGAACTAAGGAAAGATCAGAGTTTAGAACTGATCACTCCTTATAACTCTCTTTTCTGTTCATTAAATGAACCTTGCATTTGTGTGTGTTTTTTGGTGCTTGCCCACTTTGATGCCTTTGTAGTTCTACACTTAAAGCATTTTTCCAGGATGTGTGTTTGAATGCACTCAAGCTACTGCCAGGTAGTGCCAAGTCTTCTGTCTTTCAGATTAGTGTGCTGAACAGCATTTTAGGTAATTATCTAAATGTAATAGCTGACATCAGCCCTTTTAAAATGAATTATTCCTGCTCATATAGGTAGCTAGATTTGGTAGTAACTTGACAATAATGAAGGCATCTAACAAGTCACCATATATTAAAGATTTAAGTTTGACAGAGGCATGGGAGTTGCCTCCTACACTCAGTGTTTCTTGATGCCTGACTTTAAATTATTTCATACTCTGTGTGAGGTTTTTGAGGAACATTTTTCAGTGGTGTCTATGGTGACATATTGTGTATATTGGGTGCTTTCTTTTTTCTTATCTTCTGTAAGGTGGACTAGTGTCTGACATTTGAGAATATGTCCTTAATTTTGGAAAAACACAGAGCACTGAGGTGCTGGACCATGTGCCAGGATTTACGGAATCTGCAGGGACCTATAAGGTAGAGACACATCACCTTATTCTAAAAGAATCACTGAATAACACACAATTTCAAGAATACAGACTTTCTAAATGTTAAAGGCTATACTTGCACAATTCCCAAAGCAGGTGATATTTATAGAGCTTTGCTTTGACTGTGTCTGTGCTATGAATAGCCTTATAAAACAGGACCAGTCATTCCAGTGCATTTAACAAGCAATTTTTATATGGATCTTACTTTATTGCCAGATTTAATTAATTTTTAAAAGGACTATATGGCAAATGGGTTAGATATTCAATTAGCGGGAGAGAACATAGGTATGGGAACTACAAAATAAGTGTAAAGATGGGGGGGAAAGGGATTGAGGCAGAACAAACATGCTTTCTCCATAATTTTTCTATTGTTTTGATGAAACTGAAACTGATCCACAGGGCAAACGTCATTGCAGCTGTTTTGGACTTTTTCACGTCTTCTTTCTCTCTATAAAACTGGAGCCAGAGATCTTCAGGGAATGAAGTTATCACACACTTGGTGGTTTTGCCTCAATGTCCAACTATTTTGAACACATGTTTATATCTCATAAATAACTGAAGAGCCTTTAGAAATGCACCCCAGTATTAATTAATTGGCTATTTACTCTGAAAGCCATTTATCTTCTTATTAAAATGAAACCAAGTGTTGCTGTTGGCAGCTCAGTGTGGAATAATGCAGTTTTAAGATAAATGAAAGGCCTTCAGTGTATGAAAAAATGTGGTTAGAAAAAGTAAAACAGAAGCCTTGAGACCCTTTCCTTGGAAAAAGTGTCACAGTAGTTTAAGGTCATTTTGTGTAGCTGTATAACAATATCATTTATTATGGCTTCTAATCCTGCCCAGTTTTTGTAATGAGACAATCTGAGTAGTTTTAATTGATGATACATTTCTACGAGTTGAGGGGGTATGTTTATGCTTTATGAGCCATCAAACAATGTTGTTTGAGATGCATATGTTTAATGATATTGTTTTAGGGACCCAGTTTCTGAGCTGGCACAGTTTGGCTTTGTTTCTGTCACAGAAAGATTGAGACCAGTAGTGGGTAGTTTGCGTTTACTGTGTAAGTGGAGCTGACTGCAAGTACGTTTGTATTTGAAGCTTGCCCAAAACAGATTCCAGCTGATATGGAAAGCAAAAGTAGCTATGATGAATTTACATCAAGAAGACAATTTTACTGATTCTGGTCTTGGAGGTTTTTACTCGATTACTTGAACATAACAATAAAGGATCACTCAGCTCTTAGCTATTCTCAGTTCTCAAGAATAATAAGTATGGCTTTTGACTGCACACAGGAGTCACTCAAAGGACCACATGAAAAAAAATACAGGAATGAAAATACATATTACAGGAGATAAAGAGCAAATGGGGGGAACACTTAAATTTTTCAGAGACCAGATAGCAGGACCTGGAATGGAAAAGACTGTCCAGATGCTGCCCCTTTTAAGAAATCAGTTTTCCTTCTTCATTCAGCTAGCTTCTTTGCATTTATTTTGTGGGTTATTACTCAAAAAATGTGTCTGGAATGATCCATTTAATTGTATCACTTAGCTCTCTTTGGAAAAAAAAATAGAATCAGGATGTCATGATTTTTCTGCTAATAATGACATTATTTCTAGCTGGCCTTTATTACTGTAGTCTTTGGCCAGGCTGCATTGTTTTAGGCTGCAAACATTCAGCTTATATGAGTTACACAAGTTGAGCTTATGCAAGCAGTGTTGATTAAAGATTTTCCCTGGCCTAAAGGGTTGCTTAAAGGGTATGGTAAATATTTGGCATTACAATATCAAGCCTGAGATCCTGAGTAATTTATGACGAAACACCTGCACAAATGAGCTGAAGGAAACTGAGCATGCTGAATTATTGTATGAGTTACTGAACTCAAATAGCTTCATATGGCCACATAAGAAATTTGAGAGGCTAAAAATATAATTACTTTCAGTCAGTGTGAGGCATGAAAAATAGGTCTGTTGTGTGGTTTGGGGTTTTATTTTTAACATAACATCACAAGTCTATCTGATAGAGGATACTGTTTTGATATTCTATTCCTAAATTTCTCCAAGTAAAATGGCTGTACTCTATATAAAATTTTGATTAAAATAGTTGTATCAAATAAACATAATGAAGTACACATTCATACCCTTCTATAGGAATGGAGAACCATGCTATTGTTCCCCCTCCCTCACTCCCCCTTTCCATTGTCTTACAGCCAGAGACCCATCTGCCAGGTAAAACTCAGTGAGCAAAACCATAAGGTATTCATTAGCTGTTGCCGGGTTCTCTGCTCTGGACACCAGAAAGAAAGAGAGACCTGTGATGTGGAAAGTAAAGAAAATTGCAAAATGGAAAAAAAAAAAATGCTAATTTGTGAACTCATAGTTCACATGTTGAACATGTTCATCATTTTGAATCCTTCAGCCAGTGGAACTGGTATTCAGTTTTCTTTTCCTCTGTAAATAAAAGCTTCCAAGTTTTAATTTAACAATATTTTACAGGGGTTTAAGTAAAATGGGAGAGCCAGCTGCTTATGACTTTCATAGAATTACTTAATGCATAAGTGCCTGAAGCTTAGTAATGTCATGTTCTTTTCACCTTTTTTATCAAGTTCTGTGTTTGTACAGTATCAAACCAGGTGAAAGAGAAGGATTAGTATAAGACACGGAAAGGCTGCAACCCCCTGATACCTGAATCAGGAACACCTATTGGTGGACCCCTGCATAAGTCCATGGAGACCCAAAACTCAGTTTGATGGAAACAGACAAATCTCATTGTATCATCTGCAAGAGATTCCTGAGAAGCACAGTTAGGCAGTTGCCTGTGTAACGTGAGGTAAATCTGATGCAAAGAAAGGAGAGATGTGGAGTAATAATCAGTTAAATAAGTGAGTAGCTCGCATTTTTTCCAAAATTCTGCTTCAGGTAGTCATTTGCTCAGAGCATTCTGCGTTACTCATTTCTGTTTGCCACTATGAGTTAGGTTTGCTTGTATAACTAAAATAAGGGATTCCTTTTGTCTGGAATATTCCTTCCTCTGGAACAGCAGTGTGTCACTCTACTGATACCGTCACATGAAAGAGCAGTTTCCTCAAACCATTGATGTTTGATCAGGCTCTCAATGCTTAAAGACAGAGAAGACCCTTGTGCCTGACCAGCCTGTCTATATCTTATAATGGGGACCCCACTGAACAGCCATATGTATCAGAGGGTGGTTCTGGGGCATACACTGACAGCATATCAGAGTCAAATCCTTTATATCAGATTAGAAACAGAGACTCCTTTCTGGATTCCCCCGCTCTTAGTTGGCATAGTATCAGTTTTGTCAAGTACATCATCAACTGTCAGTGTCTACTACAGCCTTTGAATGACTCACACTAAATGATTTACGGAATAACACATTTTATTAACAAACACAGTGATAATAGTAACCTATGACAGATTAAATTGAGAGATTGATGTCCAGAGTATACTGACTGGCAAAAATTAATTTAAGATTATATACAATATACAGACAAATTCTAATGCCCAATTAAAGCCAGCTCAACATAATTATTTGGCATGCATAGAATAAGATTCTTACCCTATAAATGTCCCTGTGGAGGGAGAAGACAGGTACAGCTTGTCCACGATGCCACAAGTTACAACAGAGTCTCCTCTGACCTCCCTTCCCACTTAAGCTATATTTATATTATTTTCTTTGAGGGAGGGGGAAGGTAAAGTTACAGTTGATGTAATTTCATGTTTAGGTAGATTTTAAGTGACTTTAGTCATTAGTATTTGTAGAAGCATGAAAATTAATATGTATTTTCAAGTTAATGAAGCAAAGTTCGGCTTTCATTCACCACCTGGCACAGTCCTTTGGCTTTGTTCCCATTAGGTATATTGTTTTCAACAGAGCATGATCACAACCCCATTATGTTGCTCCATTCTCTGTGTCATATGTGCATTGATTTCAACAGAGCATGACCACAGTACCTCCATGCCACTCCATCCTTTGTTTCATGTCTCCCTTAGAGCAGTACACCAAGTTGCCTCAGTGTTCCTGCTTCAAAGGTGTGCAGACAGTTTGTCCCTGGTGAACTATAGCCAACGTACACACTCCTTCTTGCTGAACTTTGCTTTCCAGTATTTTCTGAACAGTTGCGACACTTTAATTTTCATCATCCTTTCTCATTGTTTCAGCAAATGTGGATTATTAGGCCGTGGAAGATTGGCAGTGCACATTAAGAACTGTGTGGCTGTTGGGCATATATATAAAATGCTGTATTGAAAATGGATGATGGAAGGCAAGAAACCACTGAAGCACCTAACATATGAGGAGTTGCTCTGAGAAAGGAGTAGCTGTCTTTTGGTTTGGGTCTATGAAAGTAAGGCAGGAACAGATGTCCAAAATAATCTAGCCCTTTGACGTGGAGGTTTTCTGTACAAAAAAGTAAAAAAGGTTGTTATTGCCTGTAGGTACTAGAGAAAGTATTTTTATGCAGATGGACCCCAAATAAGAAGGGCAGTGTTTGATGGACTGGCTC
This sequence comes from Orthonyx spaldingii, assembly GCA_013397795.1. NCBI lineage: Eukaryota > Metazoa > Chordata > Aves > Passeriformes > Orthonychidae > Orthonyx > Orthonyx spaldingii. The sequence continues at coordinate 166,183 of VZTJ01000302.1, forward strand.
CAAAATCCAAAGAGTATGTTTAAATCTGTATATATGCGAAGTATATGCATGCACATATAAGTACATTCATATAACATGTTTCCACCTATGCTTCAAAGTCTGAGTGGTGCTTTACTGAAGGCAACACATGCTTTGCTTATGTTGGTCTGTATTTGAAGACGTTCTCTGTGTGCAAACAATGCACTGGGTGTTTTGCATGAATGTATGCATGAATGCAGATTAGAGGAATGACTTCTAAGTTTCTGAATCTCAACATGATAATTTGGCCTATAATAGTAGACCTGACCCAGCAATACTGAAAGAAAACCAGATCTCTACATGATGTAATAAACTTCTTATTAGTGCATGGAAACATTCCTTTCTTTGTTGTTAAATAGCCATGGGAAGCAGAATATCAGTTCCTGAAGATTCCTCTTTCCAGGAGCCAATGGATCATTTTCTTTTGCCCACTCACTGATAGCACTGAATCCTACTATCCATTAAATTATTCATGCCAGGGAGAGATAGCATCAGACATTGTCAAAATTCTGCCAGTGTCCCCAAAATCTGATTAGATAAGAAACAGACAAATCAGCAAGCAATCCAAGCTTAGCAATACAGAGGAAGGCAGAAAGTCTTGCCTGGCAATTAACTCCTTCACAGTTGCAAATGTAGAAATCTAACTTTCAATATGTTGATCAGGTGTCCCAGGGAAAGAATTCCTTTCATTGTCAGAGACTAGTTATCAACTACGTGCTGAAGAAGATGGAAAAAACTTATTATTAATGTAATCACTTTTAAAAAACACTAGAGAAAATACAGCTGCTCTAATCTTACCAGCTAATGAACTGATACCTCAAAGGCTGAGACTTCACTAACTTACAGTTTCCAAGCTCTTTCATGAAACAAGGGTTAAATTGTGGAGTTTAGTGAATCTAAGTTCAAATATGACTGTGCAGACCAACTGCTTACACTCCTGAGACACAAAGTTTCTCACAAAAAATTAATATAAACATGTTTAAGGAAGATTTATATAATAATAAAAGCTCCATGAACTGGTGACTTCATCTCTTCTCCTTTTATTCCAACTTAAATTATTTTTGCTGTCTTTTATATTCTGGTTAAATTAAAATCTTACTCAGTATCTTACTGATCTGACTATGAGTTTTTTTCAGCCAGAATGAACAACCCAACCTTCTGGAAACAGATGTGCAAGGACCTATACACAGAATTCAGATGATCCCTTAACTGTATCTTTGATGATCTAGATATATTGAGCATCATATCATAATGACTGTTTTCTAGTTTCTTCAACATTGATTTTTATGTTTTTCTTTCCTACCCTCACATCTTTACCATTTCTATATTTAAATTTGAGTACTAAGTCTAGAAATGGCACTAATGTCCTAATTTTGATTGTATCAATATTGTGGCAAGAATTCCTGTTTCTATTGCACGTTTTCTTTATAAGCAACCAAATACCAATGGAATGACATTCTCATCTATGAGAGTACAAGACCTGTCCAAATCAGTTGTTTTCACATCAGATTCTCATTCTTTGTAGCTATGAATTGTGGACTTCAAGTATGTTGTCTTGCATTGGCATACACTTAGAAACAGTTCCAAAATCTGTTTCATTGAAATAGATTCCCAAATAATTATAAATCAGATTCACTCAGTTCTTCTGCCCAGAAATTGAATTATTTCAAACCACTATGCAATTATGAAAATTTTGGCCAACGAAAACTTTGGCTGTTCACCTCAGATTTTGCACCAAAATACTTAGGTTAGATGAAAAAAAAGTTATACATGAAACCTTTCAGAATATCTGAAAGAAGGACAGAAACCAGAGTAAAAGTTCAGTGGGGCCAATTTTTTCCCCATTAGCTCATGTCTTTGACTTTATTTTGAGTGGAAATCCCACTGAATGGCAATATCCCTCATCTGCCAGCAGTTCATCTCTGGTGTCTCACCTTTCCTAGCACCTGATCATGGAAGAATGTTCTTAAATGTGGGAAGAGAGAGAGAAACAAAAAGCCCTAGGTTTTCTCCTTCATAAATCTCAAATTCAAATCATGGTCATATTTATCCATTTCCAACTTCATTTTCCAGTCTTTGATGAAGCAAAGACTTTGCTCATTTTAAAAATAGGGGAATTAGTTCTAATTGAACTTGATTTTTCATTTTACCTCCTTAGTCTTTGTTGCTAATGTCTCTTTGGACCACCCAACATAACTCAGTTATCTTTCCTTGGCATTTATGCACTCAGAATCCTTGCAAACGTTGTCCCTATTAGTCATTGCTTGGCCCAGCTACAACTGGCACAGTGAGGTTTTCAGAGTACATTTTCAATTTACAGTCAGTTCCTTTTGACTCTTGGACATGAGACCAAAGTCGGGATATCATACACTAAATCAGTGTATAATTAGCTTGATATATGCTTCTTAATTAGTATAATTGTAATTGGCAAAAAACCTCTTATGTTTTCACGACAGGGGTTAATGATATATATAAATTATGGTGACGCTGTCCCTTTAGTTGGAGTCCCAAAGCCATCTCTGTGGAGGGCATATATAGCAGAGCTATAATTCTCCCAATGGTCTAGCTCTATGGTGGAGTTCTAGGATCTCAGTAACTTGCAAGAGCCTGGGTGGCCCAAAGCCACCATTTGGGTGGCCCATGGAGCAGAATTTCACTGCTCTGAGTAGTCATGGTGTGTTTAGACTGACAATGTAAATGAACACAAAAGTCCATCACCCCCTAGGTGGGAGCAAGGCACAGAAGATTGGGAGAGCATGCAACTGAACGCATGCTGCTCCTCCAGGATTTAAAAACTTCCAATTTAGTACATTGTCTACTTCTAATCCTGAACGCAGATGGCGTCAGAAATAGTTGTGCTTAAATTAGAACTAAGACAAGATGTACAAGCTGAGTTAAGACTCCTGCAGTCATCCTCCATTCGGGGTTGCGGACAGACAGAACTGAATGCATGTGGTTCTATTTCTGCCTTGTCCCTTTGCTAGTTGAAATCCATATGTGAATCACAGTGTGCTTGAGATATTCCGCTAGTATATATCATTGTTCAAAGTGCCATGTGTGCACTTACTTCATTTAAATCTCTGTGTTTCTTAAGGGATAGTTCATTTAAAAGTTGAAAGAGATAAGATCCTTCTAGATGTGATCTGTTCCTGTATTTCCAGATGGACTAGCAGATATGCTAAGCATTTTGATGAGACCTGAAGTCTAGCACAGGTTTCTGGAAGCCAAGTGGATGATTTGCAAGTCATCAGTGAAATTTGGATCAGACCCTTAATGAAAGGTGTTGTGTTGGTTACTGGTGGTACTAAAGAACATAGATGTGCCACTGGAAGGATCAAGAAATGCAAAATCAGAACTGGTGTTTTGTGCAGAATGGAAAGAAGACAACAGATCACACAGATAGCAAGTTAAATAAGCGGTATAATCTGAATATATACGGAATTATCTGGCTTAACCTAAGCTTGAAAAACACAGAGCTCTCTGACATTGTTTAAAAAAGCAAAATATTTCTGGCCATTTTTAGAGTTTTCAATTGCTGCTGAAAGTAGTAGTATGTTGTTATAAATATGCTCAATTCCTTCCTTCATGTTCTACATATTTAGCATTTTCCAGGAAATGTGCTTCTCTTGACTTGTGAAATTCAAGGCTCCACAGACAATCTCTTTGCTTGGAGAGGACCATTTGGTTCCCTTGGTAAAACACATATCTCCAGAAGACAAAAATTAGTGAAAGATTAAAACTGACAATCGTCATTTATCTGTCAGGAACTTTTCCTCTGAGGTTACTACAGAGCAAACCAAGCTGCATGCTAGATTTTTTGTTGTTTTTATTGTACTGTTTTTCAAAAGCTGTGAATTTTCAGCATAATTGTGTGTGGTATAGTCCTCATTGCAGCAATCCAAAAGACCTGTTAAAAAAAGAAAAGAAAACCAACTAGGCAATGTGCTTAAAATTGGGTTCCTATGACTGTGTGGGGTCTTTGAAGTGTTATTTAAATGGCAAAATGGCAACATAACTGTGTTTCTATGACTGTATATAGGCATTGGCTCCAATTCACAAATCCCGAATTCCATCCAATTCTCTGTGCCTGGTGTTTTCTATTGGCAGGACACTTCCTGCAGCCTAGAGCCAATCAACAGGAAATATTAGGGCTTGGATGGATTTAAGATGCCTAAATCTGGAATCTACTTATGTTGAAATTCTTGACCCAGATCACCTGCCTTTCAGTCTCAGGTGTGAACCAGAAAATCATTAAATTCTGTCCCTACCACTCCTGTCTTCTAACTCCTCTTCCTCTTTTAGCATACAATTTACTTGCTTCAGTGGAAGAACAGCAAGCTGGAGGGCAGTGATTGATGTAACAGCACATATAAATGGTGGTCAAGAACATAATAACTTTGCTGCTGCTATCAAGAGACTGAGCCAATTAAATGCCATATTTTAATATAAACTTTTGCCAGGACTGTATTTGCTTTATTGAAGTTTCTAACAAGCCTTTAATGTTGCTACAACAGGATATTACTTTTTCTTCAGACAAAATATAAATGTCCTGCTAAAAAAGGAGTAAAAACCGTGCTATAAGGTTATGTGTTAAACAATTTCTGCATACTTCCAAGCACAGTAACTTAATCTTAGCATAGAAGGGGCACAGGTTTGCTATGGTGCAAGATGTGAAATGTTTATATAAACCACAGTTAAAAGAATTTCTAGGCTCAGTTCAAGAGTTTACACTTTCAAAGTCATTCCACCAGGGCATTCATCATGATCACACAATTGCTTTGTCTGAGTTCCTTAATTCTTTCACCTCTCTGAAACTGTGTATTTAAAAACCTATCACAGGATTCCTAAACAGACAAGGTCAGCTAGGTGTAGGAATCACATCTCTTCACTAAAAAAGCCATATGTAATCAGCTGAGCTTTGGCTCCAAATTGTTGTAAACTACCAACTCATATGAGTATTACTGGGGAGAGACCTAGGGAAAATGTCTGTAATATCTACTATCTGTGTAATAAAGAGTGTTATGTCTATCATTAGCACTCAAGCAAATAAATGTTGGTGCTTTTATGGTACGTAAATAGCTTTTTTTCCAGTGGTAGTCAGGATTGTTAGCCTGGCTGCTGCTCAAAGGGCTTGGATACCCTGGCCCTGGTGTCTGGAGGTGGATGCTGGGAGAGCAGGAGCAATGCCTTCTCTTGCACATAACGTATTGGGTTTGAGAGGACAGGTTCTGGTAGCAAAGGGTCTGCAGGTGTGGCTTCTGTGAGAAGATGCCGGAAATTGCCTCCATATCTGACAGAGCCAACTCCAAGACAGGAATGCTGCCAGCCAAACTGAGCCAACTGACAATGTTGGCATGCCTCTGACATAACATATGCAAGAAAGGTTGAAAACTGCTGCACAAGAACAGTTATGAGAAAGAAGTGAAAGTATGTGAGAGAGCGCCCTGCAAACACCAAGATCAGTGAAGGAGGAGTAGAGGAGGTGCTCCAGGAGCCAGAGCAGAGTTTCTCCTGATCCCATAATGATAATGCTGAGAAGGGCTGTTCCTCCAACTCTGAGGATCAGTCAAAGGTCTGTCTGTGTCATTAAAACCCAAGCAGAAAAAACCACTTAATGGCTTCACTTTTTCTTCATCCTGATTTGCCAGGTGATCATCTTTAGCAAATACCCTCCCAATCTTCCTTACACCTCCTTTACTATTATGTACATTAAAAAGACCTTCTTGTTGTCTGACACAACACTGGCCAGTCTCAACTCTTAATTGTGCTTCGGCTTTTCATATCTTCTCCCTGAATATATGAACCACAGATCATTAACTTTCCTTCAAAAAATCAAAAATTTTCTTCCTGATCTTGCTTCCACACACATAATTTCCTTTCCCTCTTGAGTTTCAACATGAATTCCTTGTTCAGCTGGACATTGGACGCAATGGAATTGCTTGGTCCTGTGCTTTTAAAAGGTGGTTATTAAGAACTGACTGGTACTCATGGACACATAAGCCCTCAGAGGCAAATTCCATTGGGACACTGCTAAGTAGCTCCCCTAGTAGCTTGAAGCTTGTCCTGTTGAAATCCAGGGTAATCACTCTGATTACCTCTTTTACTCATTACACTGAAAGATTAAAATCAACCATTTCAACATCATTGTGGCCAGGACAACCACCAGGAGTCCTCTGTTCAGAAACAGCAAGTTTAGGAGAGCAACATTCCTACTTGGCTCACTGAGTACCTGTGATTTAAACTTCAGGAATTTGCCAGACTTGTCACAGAAGTATGCTATTTGCAGTAGATATCTGGAATTTTGAAATCTCTGATAAGAGCTTCCCATTCAGAAATTTGTCATAACTGTCCACAGAAGAACACATCATAAGATGAGAAGAGGTCTATTGCTTCCCAAACATGGAATCACAGAATCACAAAATGTGTACCTGAAGGAGGAAATGGTCAACAAAGTCAGAGGAACTCACCAGGAGTGTTCAGCAGGGCCTGGAACAGCCACTATGTGGGACCCCCAGCACCCTACAGCAGGGCAATGGGGAGAGGAGCACAGGGAGGGGTGGCCTGAGCTCAGAACCCGGAGCTGCTTCTCTCCCCAAAGTCAAGACTCAAGCCTAAGCCCAGGGTCTTGCTCAGGTGTGCACACTGTGGGTGCACCCATGAGAGCCCTGAGCACACTGTGAGGATGGAGGCAGTTATGGTACATGGTGCTCCTTCCATCCGAGTGTGCTCTGTGGCTGTACTGGGTTTGCAGTACTTGGACACCCATGGTGGAGCCATGTCATGCTTTAATCCCCAGCTAGGAGCTCTGTGTCACACCACTGCTCACTCACTGCTTGGTGGGGGAGAGGATTGAAGGGCTAAAAGTGAGAAAACTTGTAGCTCAACATAAAAGCAGTTTAAGAGGTGTCGCTGGCCGCTTGGCC
>VZTJ01000304.1:11952-27755 GCA_013397795.1 Orthonyx spaldingii
GGCGGAACGGAAGGACGCGGAACGGAAGGCGCGCGGGCGCGTTTCCGGAGGCCGGCCCGGTGCGGCGGAGCGGCGATGGCGGCGGGCGGGCGGCGCTGAGCACCGGCCATGGAGCGCGGGCCGGGCCGGCCCAGCCTGCAGCTCGTCCCGCAGGCCGTGCAGGCGCTCTACCACGACCCCGACCCCAGCGGCAAGGAGCGGGCGAGCTGCTGGCTGGGCGAGCTGCAGCGCTCGGTGAGAGCCGCGGGCGGCGGAGACCGGGCCCGGGCTCGCGGGGNGCTCTGTGGCTGCTCCATCGCTAGGAGTGCTCTGGAGAGGGACTGGGGCCAAGGGCTGCCGGGCCAGGACCCAGGGAATGGCTTCCCAGTGGCAGAGGGCAGGGATGGATGGGAGATTGGGAAGGAATTGCTGGCTGGGAGGGTGGGGAGGGGCTGGGCTGGAATTGCCAGAGCAGCTGTGGCTGCCCCTGGATCCCTGGCAGTGTCCCAGGCCAGGCTGGACACTGGGGCTGGGAGCAGCCTGGGACAGTGGGAGGTGTCCCTGCCATGGCAGGGCTGGCACTGGGTGGACTCTGAGGGCCCTTCCCGGCCAAACCATTCCCGGATTCCGTGATTAACACCAGGAACAACGGGCTGGGACGTTTGGCACAGCGCTGAGGTACCTGGCAGGAGGAATCGGCTCCCGGAGGGAAATCCGGGCTCCCTCCGGGCTTCCCCTGCCGGCCGCGGCCAGGGAGCCGCCGCCATCCATGCGGGGATGGAGCCGAGGCCTCGTTCCCCTCCCCAGAGCCCTCAGGACACGCCCCGGCTGCTTCCCCCAGCTCCACCCGGGTTTGGGGTGTTTGTTGGTGTTCTGTGGCCTCGTCCTGTCCCGCTGGAGCCGCTCTGTGCCCCCCCGGGGGGTGGATGTGCCCCCTCCCCAGGGCTGGGGTCCCTCCGTGTCCCCTCGGGGCCCTTGGGGCGCCTCGTCCGCCCCCGCTGCTGTCCCCAGACCCTCCCCGGGGCCGTGGGACGCGGTTCCCCCCTCCCGGGGCCGGGGCGGAGCTGAGTCCTGCCCCCTCCGTGCTCTGTGTGTCCCGGTTCCTGCTCGGCTCCCTCGGAGCAGCTGCAGCTCCGTCCCCGTCCCAGCCTTTGGCCAATCTCGAGGCTGTTCCCACAGACTCCTGCTTGCCCGGTTTTTTCCCCTAAATCCCCTTCAGTGCTGCAGCCATGTCCCTGTTCCCATTAGAGCTCCCGAGGGAGTGCCCTGAGCTCACCCTGGGGGGTTCTGGCAGCTGCTCCCCTGTTCCCCCTGGGGAGGGGCTTTGCCGGAGCAGAGCTCTCAGGGCAGCTGCGAGAGGCAGATTTGCATTTCAGGGGTGGTTCCTGTCCCAGGGGCCCCTGGACCTGCCTGAGACCCCTGAAGTTCCTGTCCCAGGGACCCCCAAATCTGGGTCACCCAGTGGGGCTGGAGTTGTCTGGGTGAGCACCCCGTGGTTCCTGGTGGATTCAGGGTGTGCTCAGGACAGGCCGCCCCATCCCGAGGGGAGTTCGGGCTTTGGGGGCTGGTCTGTGCTCCCGAGTGCTCTGAGCCTCTGCAGGGCCGGGCTCTCTGCTCCCCTTCCTCTGGGCTGCTCCCTGCGCTGTTTCTGGTAGAGTGTCAGTAGCAACAACAGCGATAACAAAAACATTATTATTAACAACAACATTATTGTTATTGAAGCAGCTCAGCCCAGGCCAGCAGCATTCCCACTTCTCCCCTTTTACTGTGCTTATTCACTCTGGCCCTTCCTGAGGGTCATTTCCCGGGTCTAGGAAGGAATCCCAGTTATTTTCCAGGAGTTCTGGGCCCAGCCTGGTTCCATCCAGTGTTTTCCTCTCCTGGGAGCTGCTGAGCTGTCCCAGCCCTGGCCATGGGGCAGCAGGAGGTGTCACTCCATGGTGGGAGCTCCCCTGGGTGGGGTGGGAGGGTTGGGAAGGGACCTGTCCCAGCCCGGGGTCGCTGGGGGAGCTGCCTGGAAGGTGTCTGGGAGAGCAGAGCCTGGGACTGGGGTGCAGAGACCCAGACTGGTCATTCCAGCATTCTGGAGGCAGACAGGAGCTGCGGGGGCCGCGCGGGGCGAGGGGCCCTGCCCGGGGTCGGGCCTGTCCCTGTTCCCATCCCAGCAGCCGGGGCTGGCAGTGGCAGCGCCTCCGGCAGCGGGGTTTGTCCGCCTGGTACAGACACACAGCTCTCACTGGATCCCTGGAGGTGGCTCTGTGCCCGCTCAGGGGTGGCAGCAGGGACAGGCCCAGCTCCAGGGGCACTCTGGCAGTGGTGGCACTGGCTGGGCACTCAGGCACAGCCCAGGCTGAGGGAGCATGGTGACGCTGGTGGGACAGGGCACGGCTGGGAGTCCCTGTGGCGTTGGTGGCCCTGGCTGGGAGTCACTGGTCCCCAGTGTTTGTGTCTCAGCTCTCCCGTGCCGGGCCTGGGCCGAGTCACTGGGATTGACCCCCAGGGGATCTTTGCTGGATCCTGTCCCGTGGCCACACCGTGTCCCTCAGTGCTGCCTGTCCCCAGCTGTTCCCGACACCCCCGGCTCGGGTGTGCCCATTCCGGAGCGCTCGGCCCTGCCAGTCCTGCCCCGTCTGCCTCCACTGGGATGAGCTCTCGGGATTGGGTTCCCACTGTTTTTGGTTTTCTGGAGTTGTAATCACAGAATCCGGGAATGGTTTGGGTGGGAAGGGACCTCAGAGCCCACCCAGTGGCACCCCTGCCATGGCAGGGACACCTCCCACTGTCCCAGGCTGCTCCCAGCCCCAGTGTCCAGCCTGGCCTCGGACACTGGCGGGGATGTTGTGTTGAGCTCTCCTTGCTCGCCAGGGTGGTCAGAGCCGTCGTGGGGATGAGAAGACAAAGCCTAAAGCTGAGTTTGGGTGCCTGAGTCACTCTGTGGGAGTTCAGGTTTGGCACTGGGGGCCCCCAAACCTGGGTGAGATCCCCACAGTTCCAGTCCCTGGGATCTCTGACAGGATGTGGGGTCCAGGTTTGGGTGTGGAAGGCACTGGGGGTCCAGGTTTGGGTGTGGGGGTCCAGGTTTGTCCGTCAGCCCCCCGTTAGCCTCGTTCTTGCCTTTCCTGCTGGTTATTCCTGGGAAATGGGGCCGGACGTGGCGGAGCAGCTCGGAGCTTGCAGAGCCCCGGAGAGCTCGGCTGAAGGTGCAGGTTGACCTAAATCCCAGAATGTGAGGATCCTTCAGGCAGCCGTGAGCTGGGAGTGGGGTGGGGGCTGATTCCAGAGCAGCTGGGTTCCCAGGGAGAGGAGGCGCACCCAGCGAGGGGATCAGCCTCGTCCCAGCTCTCCGAGCCTCGTGGCCGGAGTTTCTCTGCATCCCGGGGCACCATCCCTGCTGTCTGGGGCAGAGCTGTTCCCTGCGGGCCCGTGGCTGTGAGCCGAGCGTTGGGGTTTGGTGTGGGTCGAGTGGAGGTTGGTTGGGTTTCAGTGGGGGCTCAGGAAGTGCTTTCCAGGAAGGAAATCCTCTGGCGTGTAGCCAGCAGGGTTCCCTGGAGGGACGGGATCTGACGTCTCGCAGCCGCTTGGATCTGTCCCCAGAGTCCATTTATTGATGGCATTGGGGAGTGCAGTGACCCTGAACTAAACAAAACCCACCGGGGCACCTGGTGCCAGAGGAAGTGTCCTGGGACACTTCTGTGGGAATGAACTCTGCTGGCCCTGTGCCCCTGAGGGTCCCCAGTCTCCCCTCTCTGGGCTCAGCCCTGGCCCCTGGCCATGGTGACAAGGCTGTGGCTCAACCCGTCCTCTCCACAAGGCTTCAGCCTGACCCGGAGTGTGGGGTGGGACTGCCAGGCACTGCTGGAAGTGAGAGATCCCGGGATTCCCGGGGTGTGCCCCAGGACTGCCAGGCACCGCTGGAAGTGAGAGATGCTGGGATTCCCGGGGTGTGCCCCAGGACTGCCAGGCACCGCTGGAAGTGAGAGATCCTGGGATTCCCGGGGTGTGCCCCAGGACTGCTGGGCACCGCTGGAAGTGAGAGATCCCGGGATTCCCGGGATGCGCCCCAGGACAGGCTCTGGCTATTTGTGTCCCGGAGCCCTTGGCAGTGGCCCTGGGGAGCACCGGGGCCTGCTTGGGCACATCCTGTGGGTAAGAAGCCCTTTAGGCCCTGGAAGGAGCTCCAAGTCCTCCCTGGAGCCTTCTGATCTCCAGGTGAGCACCCCCAGCTCTCCCGTGCCGTCTCTGTGGCAGAGGGGTCCAGCCCTCAGTCAACGACAGGATTTATTGATTTCCTGACGTTGCTTTCAGTTTTTCCCTGCCCTGTGCAGCTCTGCCTGCTAAAGGCTCCGTCAGGGTGGGATTTCCCAGGATATCGATCCCAGGTCGGCGTCGCTGGAGCTGCCTGAGGGTGCAGGAGCCAATGTCGTTCAGCTCTTGAAGCTTTATGGAATTCCTGACTGTGCCATGAGGAGTTCAGGCACAGAAACAGCTCCTTGTCGCCATTGGTGCTCACAGCCCGTTAATAACTGTGCTCTCTGCTGAGCTGGCGGCTCGCAGAGGGATTATCCCTGTGCGCTGGGCTTGGGTTTGGGAGGATCTCCCCTGTCTGCCCCCTGTCCATCCACTCTGGGAGTTACCAGCCCGTTAATTGAGGGGACAGCGAGGTTGATGAGAGGGTTTGGTGGGATTCTGGCTGTTGGAGGAGTTGAGTTTCTCAGCTTTGTGTTTGTTCCCAGCCTGGGAATTTCCTGGTGGGGATAAATAAATCCAGAGGGGATGTTTAGGACAGCAATGGCTCCAGGTTTCCTCACTCTCTGTCAGAGTCATGGCAGGCGAGTTTTACACCAGGAGCAGCGGGGAGGTTGGAGTTGCCGAGCATGGAACAGCACAGGCCGTGGGAGCAGCTGGGAGAGGGGCTCAGAGCCTGGGAGCAGCCAGGGAGCTTGTCTGACAGCCCTGGGGAGACTCTCCGTGACCACCCCGTGTCAGGGGTGGTGATGGAGCCGCATTCCAGGGGAAAACGCGCCGTGTCCCGTGGGCAGCTGCCAGGAGCTTCCCCTGGGTGTGGCAGGGATGGATCCAGCGGCCGTGGGGTGAGCCTGCAGGGACTGGAGGGTGTGGCTGTGGCACCTGGGGACAGTGGTGGCCTTGGCAGTGCTGGGGAGCAGCTGGACTCGGTGGGCTCCAGGGGGCTCCAGCTCCAAGGATTCTGTGGAAGGGAGGAAGGGAGAGGAGAGGGGAGCACGGGGGTGCCGAGGGTCCCTCAGCCTGTCTGGGCCCTTCGGGTCCCGCAGTTGGCTCCAGCTGCATTCCAGCCCCGATGGAAAGATCTGCCAGCAGAAGTTCTGGGAGTGGGATCAGGAGCTGGGCCCTGTGCTATTGCCAGCTGTGAAGCTTTCCTTTTCCATGTGCAAGAGACTGGGTTTTCCTGGGAATCAGCCTGGATCACACTGATCCTGCCCGGTGTTCCCTGTGCAGTGCTGGAGAGCCCTGGGAGCCCTGGCCCAGCGTTTGGGGCTGGAGCTTTGCTGGGAGCAATGTTGGCACCGCTGTCCTGCCCGGGGCAGAGATTTGGAGAGGGATTATTTCTCCTTCCAGGCTGGAATGCAGCTGGAAGCGAGGCTGGGCGGGCGCTGGTTGGTACCCAGGAGCTGTCTGGCTGTGGGAGTGACCGGCCAAGGGCTGGGCTGGAATTGCCTTCGTTAGTGAGGCTGGAACAAGGACCCCAGGGTCCTTGGGCTTGAGGGATGCTGAGGTTTTGTTTCGTGCTGGGTTCAGCCCAGGGAGGTCCTGTGGAAGCTGTCAGAGACAAGGGCTGCGGAACTCATGGAATTGGATCCAGTTTTGCTCCTGCATCAGCTGGATTTGGGATTTTTAACCATGCTGCCCAGGGAGGTTTGGAGTGCCCATCCCTAGAGGTGTCCAGGGAATTCCTGGAGGTGGCACTCAGAGCTCTGGGGACAAGGTGGGAATGGGGCACAGGTTGGACTCGATGGTCTTGAAGGTCCTTTCCACGCCCAGCGACTCTGGCATTCAGTGACACTCTGTTCCCATGCCCCAGCCCAGCCCAGGGGCCCTGGATTCTGCCTGGTGCTTCCCTGGCTCCCCCAGTGCCCTGACCCCACCCTCAGCACGAGCCCTTGGGTTCAGAGCGGTCCGGCACCACCTGGAGCCGCTCCGAGGCCGGGCAGGCCGTGCTGTCCTGCCTGGCTCTGCTCCAGCTCTGGGGCACATCCACGTCCTGCTCTGGAGCCCTGCTGGTGTCCTCAGTCCTGGGATTCCACGTCGTGGTTTTGATCTGGGGAGACCTTTATCCAGCCCCTCCTGCCGCCCGTCCCTTGCTGGGCTCTCTCCGTGTTTGTTTCCATGTGAGACTGAAAAGCCTCTGATTGCCCTTTCCTGCAAGGGCGGGCATCGGATCCCTGTGGAATCTGCTCTCCCGAGGGGCTGTGGGGCCTCTGCCCAGGTCAGGTCGTTACGGAGCTGCTCTGTCCCTCTGGCTGCTCGGAGGGTGTCCCAATGTCCCCAGCTGGGGCTGGGCTGGCAGCGCGGCCTGGGCTCTGCAGCCGGGGCTGTCTGGGGAGTCAGGGAATGGTTGGGTGGGAAGGGATCCCAGAGCCCACCCAGTGCCAGCCCTGCCATGGCAGGGACACCTCCCACTGTCCCAGGCTGCTCCCAGCCCCAGTGTCCAGCCTGGCCTGGGACACTGCCAGGGATCCAGGGGCAGCCACAGCTGCTCTGGCAATTCCAGCCCAGCCCCTCCCCACCCTCCCAGCCAGCAATTCCTTCCCAATCTCCCATCCATCCCTGCCCTCTGCCACTGGGAAGCCATTCCCTGGGTCCTGGCCCTGCAGCCCTTGGCCCCAGTCCCTCTGCAGCTCTCCTGGAGCCCCTTTGGGCCCTGCCAGGGGCTCTGAGCTCTCCCTGGAGCTTCTCCTCTCCAGGGGAACATTCCCAGCTCTCCCAGCCTGGCTCCAGAGCAGAGGGGCTCCAGCCCTGGAGCAGCTCCGGGGCCTCCCCTGGGCTCCCTCCAGCAGGACAGGGCTGTGTTTCCATTGGGGAATTTGGGCTGTGTCTGCAGCCCCCTGACCCCCCCGGCTACCCCAACCCCCCTGCTGACCACGCCGTGGTTTCCCTCAGGTCCACGCCTGGGAGATCTCGGACCAGCTGCTGCAGATCCACCAGGATGTGGAGTCCTGCTACTTCGCGGCGCAGACCATGAAGATGAAGATCCAAACTTCATTCTATGAGCTCCCCACGGACTCCCACGCCTCACTCCGGGACTCTTTGCTATCCCACATCCAGAACCTGAAGGACCTGTCCCCGGTCATTGTCACCCAGGTGGGTGCTGGCAGGGCAGGGCAGGATGGAGCTGCCCCCTCCCTGTCCTGCACCTGGCACTGCTCTGGGACCGCTCTCCTGGGCTGGAGAACAGGGAAGTGATCCCTGCTCCCGGCCTGGCACAGGATTGTTTTCCCTCCTTCATGCCTTGGATCCTTTAGTTACATCCATTACCTCACCCTCGTTTGCTGTTTGGAGAGGCGGAGCAGGGCTTTCCCTGTGCTCTGCCAGGGACTCCAAACCCAGCAGTGCCCTGGGTGCTCAGGGGGATTTCTCTGCCCCCTTCATTCCCATTATCTGTGTGTTCCTGTGGCCCTGGGGCATCTGACAGCCCCGGGCTGAGCCCAGGGTGCTCCTCCAGCCCTGGAATGTTGTGGCAGGGAATGTCAGCCCTGGGGGACAGCTGGTGTCCGCACACGGACAGGGATAGTGGGGATGGATCCTGGGCTTCCCTGCCTGCAGGCTGTGCTGGGAATGACTCCAGAGTTACCTGCTGGCAGAGCTGTGAGGGGTGGATCCCAGAGCTGCCTGCCAGCCCTTCCTCCTGGCGCATCCCAGCACTCCCCACACTGATCCCTGTGTATTCCCAGCGCTCCCCACACTGATCCCTGTGTATTCCCATTCCCTTCCAGCTGGCTTTGGCTATAGCCGACCTCGCCCTGCAGATGGCTTCGTGGAAGGGCTGTGTGCAGACCCTGGTGGAGAAGTGAGTGACTGTTCTCTCTGGGCTGGGATGGTTCTGTGGGCAGAGGTCGGGTGGGTGGTCCCGGGGGCGCCAGGCAAGGGCCGTGTTTCTGTCGTGATCCCGGATTTGAGGAGCCCCGGGTGGTGGCAGGAGGGGCCCTGCACACTGCCTGCTCCCAGCCCCAGAGTCAGCGCTTTTCCTCATCCCTGCTTTGTTAGGGATGATCCCTCTGCCCTCAGCCGTGGCTGTGCTGCCGGGGGGAGCCGTGAGGCTGCAGCCGGGCACTGCTGGTGTCCCCAGTGTCCCCACGGGATGGCACACGCTGCTGCACAGGGACAGCAACACCCCTGGGGCTGCCACCATGCCGAGGTGGCCCCGTGTCCATTGGCAGCAGGAGGGGACGGGATTTGTCCGGGCAGTGGCACCTGGACTCACAGAGCTCATGGGCTGGGAAAGCTTCTGTCACTGTTCTGTGGGAAATGCCTGGCCTGAGCCATCGCAGAGGCTCCTCTGGCAGCGCTGTGCCCGTGGCTGGACACTGCCTGTCCTTGGGGTGACACTGGGCACTGCCTGTCCCTGGGGTGACACTGGGCACTGCCTGTCCTCGAGTGACACGAGACACTGTGTGTCCTCAAGTGACACTGGGCACTGCCTGTCCCTGGGGTGACACTGGGCACTGCCTGTCCTCGAGTGACTCTGGGCACTGCCTGTCCTACAGTGACACTGGGCACTGCCTGTCCCTGGGGTGACACTGGGCACTGTGTGTCCTCGAGTGACACGGGACACTCTGTGTCCTCAAGTGACACTGGGCACTGCCTGTCCCTGGGATGACACTGGGCACTGCGGTGACACTGGGCACTGCCTGTCCCTGGGGTGACACTGTTGCCAAGTCCGTGGAATCCTGGGGTGTTTTGGGTGGTCAGGGACCTTGAAGCCCCCCAGTGCCAGGTGCTGCCGTGCCCCCGCTGTCGCTGTGCTGTTCCCAGTGCTGAGGAGCCCCCTGTCCCCGTGCCGCCCTGCAGGTACAGCAATGACGTGACGTCGCTGCCGTTCCTGCTGGAGATCCTGACAGTGCTGCCAGAGGAGGTGCACAGCCGCTCGCTGCGCATCGGGGCCAACCGGCGCACCGAGATCATCGAGGACCTGGCCTACTACTCCAGCACCGTGGTGTCGCTGCTGGTGAGTGGGGCTGGGCTCGGCAGGGACTCCAGTGCAGCCCCTGTGCCCCACGGTGCCTCCCGTGCAGCCCCTGTGCCCCACAGCCCCTCCCGTGCAACCCCTGTGCCCCACAGCCCCTCCAGTGCAGCCCCTGTGCCCCACAGCCCCTCCAGAGCAGCTCCTGTGCCCCACAGTGCCCAGCCCAGCTCACAGATCAGGAATTATTTGTGCTGGAAAAGCCCTCAGGGCCCACATGTGCAACCATCCCCAGCTCTGCCAAGGCCACCGCTGACCCTGTCCCCAATGGCCACATCCACACGGCTTTGAAATCCCTCCCGGAGTGGGGACTCCACCCCTGCCCTGGGCAGTGCCAGGGATGCACAGCCCTTTCCAGGAAGGAGTTTTCCCAATGTCCAACCTGCCCCTCCCCTGCTTCCCCTTGTCCTGTGTCAGGAGGCAGAGCTGAGCTGTGTCCTGTGCTCACAGCTCAGATGTTGCTCCAGAAGCCTCTCCCGTTCCGTTTATCCTGGCGCAGTTCCCTGCCAGTGCCACTGCAGCCGCCTGGGCAGCCCAGCTCCATCTTTTCCTGGGATAAAGAGGGATTAAGCTGGGATGTGTCAGGTGTGACACCCCTGGGGGCTGTGCCCCGCTGGCCGTGCCTGACACGGGATCCTGCAGGGGTGGGAATGAGGGAGACGCTCCCACTGCTGCTCCTGCTCCCGTGACAGCAGCTGGAGCTGCGGGAGGGCCTTGGCTCTGCCCCACCCTCTCGCCGAGTGCAGGGGCGCTGGGAACAGCCTGCTTCTGGAATGTTCTGCTGTGGACTCCAGGGGGTGTTAGCGGTGATTCCTCACGGATCCCCCGCTGGAGCTGGGTCCTGAGCGCTGCTCCCGTGTCCCCGCAGGTGACGTGTGTGGAGAAGGCGGGCAATGAGGAGAAGATGCTCATCAAAATCTTCCGCTGCCTGGGCAGCTGGTTCAACCTGGGCGTCCTGGACAGCACCTTCATGGCCAACAGCAAGCTGCTGTCCCTGCTCTTCGAGGTGCTGGTGAGTGTGTCCTGGGGAGTTGGGGGGTCCGGGGTGGGGCACGGGGGAATCCCGGCGGGACTGAGGCGTGGGGCAGGGAGCTCGTCCCTCCTGTGTCACACAGGGACTCCGGTTCCCTCTGGGCTGGGACCGGCTCACGGAGCGGGCAGTCCCTCTCTGCTGGGAAGTGCAGGCGGGAAGTGCCGCTGCCCACGAAGCGCCAGGTGAGGTTTGTCACACCCAAGAGGTGCCAGGTGAGGTTCGTCACACCCCCGGGGTGCCAGGTGAGGTTTCTCACACCCGGGAGGTGCCAGGTGAGGTTTGACATCCTCGTGGTTGGGCACTGGAAGTCTCTGTTGGGGAGCAAAGCTGCGTCAGTTTGATGCTCACATCACGGGGTTGAGGTTATTTTGGTTTCTTCCCAGACTGTCAGTAGAGCCATGTTCCTTTTGTGACTCCCTCTCCCTGGAAAATCACCTCCCAGAGGGGTTTGGGTGTTTGTCCAGCTGAGTGTGGGAGAGCCCGAGGTGTGGAGAATCCCACGGCACCAAGCCAGGGCAGGCAGGGCGGGCAGCCAGAGGGAGGAGTTCCTGGAGGATGGAGGTTTCTGCTGCAGGGATTGTCCGTCCCTCCTCCCTCTCTCCCACGGGATCCCTCATTTGCATGATTCAATCAATGGCAAATGCAGGCGAGGGCTCCCAAGGAATGACATCCATGTGGGATCCTGAATATCCGTGTGGGATCCTGAATATCCGTGTGGGATCCTGAATGTCCCTGCGGGATCCTGAATGTCCCTGTGGGATACTGCTTCCTTCCAAGCTGTCCTGGATTCCAGCTGGAGTTTTCCCTCCTGTGTTTCCCTTCCCGGAAGGGAAGTTGCCAGGGTCCCTTGGGAAAGGGTCAGTTTGACGTGGAGTGTCCAGGGGAGCAGCTTACGAGGCTGGTGGGGGGCAGTGAGGCCCTGGTGGTTTCATTGCTGTCTGATTTCATGATGTAGTTGGGGCAGTGGAGGGGCAGCTCCCATCTCTGCTCTGGTGACCAGGACAGCACCCAGGGAGCACCTGGAGCTGTGCCAGGGGGGATCAGGCTGGAGATCAGGAAAGGTTCTTCCCCAGAGGGTGCTGGGCACTGCCCAGGGAATGGTCCCAGCCCCGAGGCTGCCAGAGCTCCAGAAGCATTTGGACAGTGCTGCCAGGGATGCACAGGGGGCATTGTGGGGGGTCTGTGTAGGGCCAGGGGCTGGATCCATGACCCCTGTGGGTCCCTTCCAGCTCAGGACATTCCATGATTCTTTGGTAATTGCCGGGTGTTTGTGCCTTGCAGCAACAGGACAAGACATCGTCCAACCTGCACGAGGCTGCGTCGGACTGTGTGTGCTCGGCCCTCTACGCCATCGAGAACGTGGAGACCAACCTGCCCCTGGCCCTGCAGCTCTTCCAGGGCGTGCTCACCCTCGAGAGTGCCTATCACATGGCTGTGGCACGGGAGGACCTGGACAAGTGAGGGACAGGGGCCTGCGCCGTGGCCAGGGGGGACGGGCAGGACAGCACTGACCCCGCTGGGGCCGTGTCGGCCTCCAGCTGGAGACAGCAGTGCCAGGAGCATCAACAGTGCTGGGGGCACCGGGGCTGGGCAGTGCCCGGCTGTGCTGGGCGCTCCTGGGGTCACACCCAAACCCCGGGGGCAGGGCTGGGCCCTGCGCTGCCAGAGGGACATTGAGGGGCCCCAGGCTGGGGTTGGGCTGGGCTGGAGCCGTGCTCTCACACCTGGCCCTGGGCTCTGGAGAAGTACGAGATGAAGGCTTCAGCAATTTGCTTGTTGGAGCCCAGTGTTGGCAGCCACTTCCCCTGCGGAGGCGTTTCCCAGCTGCTGACAAAGCAGAAGTTGAGGTTTCTCGCTCTGGCCAAGGCTCTGGGCGCGTTCTGGCCCAGCCCTGCCCCTCACTGGGGCACCGTGAGGCTGATCCAACCCTGTTCCTCCACAGGGTGCTCAACTACTGCCGTGTGTTCACCGAGCTGTGCGAGACCTTCCTGGACAAGATCGTGTGCACGCCGGGCCAGGGCCTGGGTGACCTGCGCACGCTGGAGCTGCTGCTCATCTGCGCCGGGCACCCGCAGTACGAGGTGAGGGGCAGCCCCGCCCCAGAGCCCCAGCACAGGGCAGAGCTCTCCCTTCTTTGCCACGGTCTGGCGGTGGTCCCTGAGGGCTGCAGGCTCTGGGCTGCCTGCTCTGCACTTGTGGGTGGGACTCTGGCTTCATATTTCCATGCGGGTGTCCTGGGGGTCTGGGATTGCCAGCACAGCTCTGAAACTCCTGTCAGTGCTTCTCCACGTGTTAAAGTCGAGCTCAGTGGGGGTTTGTGGTTCCTGGGAATTTTGCCCTGTGAGTGCCTGAAATGCTGGTTCACATCAAAGCTCCCGTCCACCTGCCTTGTCAGAGCAAAACTTGTAACTGTTTTGGTCTCTTTATATCCTTTATTTAATTCTTTATCCTTTTATTCTTCCAAACTGTTAATTAAGTCCCAGTAGCTGATCCCTGCCTGTGCTCAGTGGGTGGAAGCTGCTGCACGGCTGGTTTGCTGTGGGAGGTGCAGAGCTGGGGCTGTGCTCCAGCAGGCCCCACACACTCGCAGGGCTCCCTGGGACCCTTCTCCTCCCTTCCCAGCTCCATTCAGCTCAGTTCTCCTTGGCCACGACCCGGAGCTCTGCAGCTGCTGCTGACCAAACCCACAGCCATGGTTTTTGTGCAGTAACCACACGATCAATAAAGACCCCACCACAACGGGGCTGCGTCCATCCAGCCCGAGCTGCTCCCAGAGCCCCGGGCCCTGCTCGAGGTGGCTCCAGGCTGGAGAGGCTTTGGCTGCTGGGGGCTGGGGCAGGGTTTCAGGGTCACTGGGGGGTTCCAGGCCCTTTATTGAGTGACAAGCAGAGAAATCGGTGAGTGGGGGAGCTGGTCCCTGTGTCCCAGTGTGTGACACAGCAGCACTGACGCAGGTGTGTGGTGCCACCACTGCCAGCACGCCAGGAAGGGTCCTGTGTCTCCATTGGCACCACTGGCAGAGTGGGGGAAAGTGTTCTGCTGGCAACCAAATGCTGGATTTTTCTTTCCAAACAGGTGGTAGAGATTTCCTTTAACTTCTGGTACAGACTGGGGGAGCACCTGTACAAGACGGACGATGCTGTGATCCACAGCATCTTCAAAGCCTACATCCAGCGCCTGCTCCACGCGCTGGCCCGGCACTGCCAGCTCGACTCCGACCACGTAAGGACCCCTCTGGAACAGCCAGGGCTGTGGAATATGTGTGTATGTCCCTATGGGAAGTGTGTGTGTCCCTATGGAACAGTGGGATGTGTGTGTGTCCCTCTGGAACACTGGGATGTGTGTGTGTCCCTATGGAACAGTGGGATGTGTGTGTGTCCCTCTAGAACACTGGGATGTGTGTGTGTCCCTATGGGATGCATGTGTCCCTATGGAACACTGGGATGTGTGGGTGTCCCTATGGAACACTGAGATGTGTGTCTGTCCCTATGGGATGTGTGTGTGTCCCTGTGGAACACTGGGATGTGTGTGTGTCCCTGTGGAGGCAGCCAGGGACGTGTCCCATTGTGCTGTCCTGTACCAAGGCTCATCCATCGCTCTGGGGCTCACCAGGGCAACCTCCTGCACTTTTAGGGATTCCAGGAAGGAGTGAGAGGGATAAATCTTGCATTAAACCTCTCTCTCTCTGTTGGTTTTGGCTCTGCTGGGCAGCTGGAGGCTGCGGGGGCCCTGTCGCACCTTCCCTGGATGGTTCCCCTTGGAGAGCTGTGCTGTCCCTGCTTGAGGCGCTGTTGTTGGGATAGAGCTGGCACAGCTCACAGTGCTGGCATCTTCCGTGCAGTCTGGGATGCTTTGTCCTCTCCTCCCCTCCTCAGCTCCTCATCCCCTTGCTTCCCATCCCTTTCCCTGCTCGTTGGAGCAGGAATACGTGGTGTGTGCTCAGGGTGGTCGTGTCTTCCTTGGGCACGGCTCTCCAGTCCCTCGAGCAGCCTGGTCTGGGGCAGGAGGGCAGCAATGATGGATCTCCCTCACACAGAATCACTGGTGTTCCTTGGCTGTGGCTGAGTGGGAACCTGAATTCCCCTGAGCTGCCCTTGGCTCTCCTGCTGTCCCTCAGGAGGGTGTCCCAGAGGAGACCGATGACTTTGGGGAGTTCCGGATGCGCGTCTCGGACCTGGTGAAAGACCTGATCTTCCTGGTGGGCTCGGTGGAGTGTTTTGCCCAGGTGGGTCTGCGGGAGTGCAGCGAGGTGCAGGCGGAGCCCAAGGGAGGTCCCCCCGCCCGGTGGCCTTTGGGACTGGAGGAGGTCACACACATCTCGTGCACAAGGAGGTGGTGGGAGCTGTTCTGGGAGAGCAGGAGAGGTGGGAGCAGCAGGAGTGTCTGACATTTTGGGGAAAGCCGCTGTGGTCCCACAGTCTCAGGCGTCCTGTGGAGTGTGGGATTTCTGTGGGCCCACGGCTGGGATGTGGGGTGGGGGTTGGTGGCCCCTCGGTGACCGTCCCCTCCCGCAGCTCTACGCGACGCTCAAGGACGGGAACCCGCCCTGGGAGGTGACAGAAGCCGTGCTCTTCATCATGGCCTCCATCGCCAAGAGCGTTGACCAGTGAGTCCTGCCCGTGTCTGGGGGCCTTGGGGGCCAGGGCTGCCTCTGTGACACAGACACCGCAAATATCCTAAGGACATTCCCACCCCTGGCAGTGCCCAAGGCCAGGCTGGACATTGGGGCTTGGAGCAGCCTGGGACAGCGGGAGGTGTCCCTGCCCATGGCAGGGGTAGCACTGGGTGGGCTCTGAGGTCCCTTCCCACCCAAACCATTCCTTGGGGATCCTTCCACATCCAGGTGGAGTTTTCCTAGGTATCCTTAGGGAAGGTTAAGTCACTGGAAGTGTTTCCTCCCCTGTTAGTGACAGTGGAAGCATGGACAGGTGACATCTGGGGTGATGAGCCCACAGCGAGTTCTGTGCATTGCCAGCAGTGGGACAGCCCAGCTGACCTTGCCTGGGCTGGGAATGCTGTCCCTCCCTCCCTGCCCTGGGACGCTGCGATCCCCTCACACCCTCCCACACGGAGCAGACACTGCCCAGACCATGAACCCCCTGGTTCTTGTGCGCCCTGGTGCTGGTGGGGCTCTCCCTGGAGAGGTTCAGTGTTCCCTGTCGGTTCCCTGCCATGGCACTGGGATCCACGGGGCTCTGCTGGGGTATCCGTGGGGCTGAGCCCCGTCCTCACAGGGTTTGTCCCAGTGTGCTCCGAGTCCCGCTCCAGTTCAGAGTGTCCTGTCTGGCGGCGGGGCTGGATCCCGGCTCCGGCAGCCCCTCCCAGCCCCCAGAGGCGATCCGGGAGCTGAGGCGAGCCCTTCCCTCAGGGAGAACAACCCGACGCTGGTGGAGGTGCTGGAGGGCGTGGTGCGGCTGCCCGAGTCGGTGCACACGGCCGTGCGCTACACCAGCATCGAGCTGGTGGGTGAGATGAGCGAGGTGGTGGACAGGAACCCGCAGTTCCTGGGTGAGTCCTGCAACCCCCTGGCCCCTGTCACCCCTGTCCCCCCCGCGCCTCTGTCCCCCCTGACCC
>VZTJ01000304.1:49733-65759 GCA_013397795.1 Orthonyx spaldingii
TCGGGCGGGACCGGCCACGGGGATCCACCGACACCCCGGGCATCCGCCGGGATAACGGGCTGTGGCGCCCCCGGGATGAGGGCTGTGAGACCCCCGGGACACCGGGGTAACGGGCTGTGAGACCCCTGGGATAAGGGTTGTGAGACCCCCGGGACACCGGAATAACGGGTTGTGAGACCCCCGGGACCCCAGGGTAACGGGCTGTGAGACCCCCGGGATAAGGGTTGTGAGACCCCCGGGACACCGGGGTAACGGGCTGTGGCACCCCGGTGCTGCCCGGCGTGGGGACTCTGGGCTGAGGAGGTGTCACCCCAAACCCGCGCTCCTCTCCCGCAGCCATCAGTGACCCCAGACTTGGAGGTTGGTTTGGGGCAGGACAAACCCCTTTCCACCCCTGGATTGGTTTCGGCTCCTGGTGACTCCTCCACATCCATAAATCCTTCTCAGGGCCAGAATTCTCTGAACCCTCACCCTCAGTGTGTCCCTGGTACCATGGGGTCCCAGTTAATTCTTCCCTGGCTGCTCCAATGGGATCGATCCAGTAAAAAGCCAAAACAGAGGCTGATTCCCAAACCTGAACAAACTGTGTTGCCTATGGGGGGTTTTATGGGATCCTGTTGGCCTCCTATATGGGAGATGTGCGTCCAGAGGGGCTTCTTCCCATCAATTTGCTCTAAATGTCACCACAGTTCAAGCCCAGTGCAGAATTCCCAGTTCTTCTGTCAGCATCCTAGCAAACCCAATGGGAATTCTGGTTCTTTATCAATATTACAGCAAACCCATCTGGAATCCTAAGTTCCTCCATCGATATCCTTGGAATCTCAAGGTCCTCCATCAGCATCCCACCCAGCCCTGCTGGAATCCTGAGTTCCTCCCAGCTGAGGGTCTGGACCCCCATTCTGACCTCCACATCTTCCCAGCACTGATTCCTGTTCCCACCTCTCCGCAGGTCTCCCATGAGACCCCTTTATTCAGGAGAAAAGGGATCTGCTGCCAGAGGCCCTCTTTGTGAGGAGAGGGCTCTGCTTTTTCCTCAGATTGGGATCTCCACAGCACATCTGGGGATGTCCTGTTGGGCAGCAGGAGCTGCTGGTGCTGCCAGTTTTTGGTGGATAGTTGTTTGTGGATCACAGTTGGTTCGTGGGTTGGGTCTCTCTGAGCACCTTTCCCGCAGCTCCCGGCACCCGGCACCGTGCCCGGATCCGCTGGGGGTTGGATTGTCCCTTTTTAATCGCTGCCAAGCACCTCCCGGGCTCTGTGTGGACTCTGGGAGATAAAATCGGGGTGTTTGACCCGTTCCAGGTCACTCTGTGCTCCAGGCTGGGCTGATCCTGGCATCAGGGTGAGGCTGGGCAGGCCCTGGCGCTGGGATGTGCCCGGAGGGAGCAGGAGTAAAGTCTCAGGGATATCCAGAGCCCCACTTACACCTGGACTTGGCTTTTCCCTCTTGGAATGTTCTTCCTCCCCAGAAACACTAAAAAAGTGACTTTTACTCTTTAAAACCCAAATCCCCTCACCATGCCCCCTCCTCCCCCACTTCCAAGGAATTGAAAGTTGTGGATTTTCTGAATGGTCCGATAAATCCTCATTCCAAAAAAAGGAAGGAAAGGGCTTTCCCATGTCCTTGCTGCCATATCCCGCCACCACTGTCTTGGCTGGATGTGGGACGAGTCCCCCGTCACTCTTGGTCATTCCTGGGTCACTCCCAGGGCAGAATTCCTTGGTCTGAGTTCAGGTTAAAGGGCTGAGGTTCAGGTTAAAGGGGAATACCTGGATTTTAAACCACGGATTTAAAGTGCTAAAGAATGGGAATACTTGGGTGTACATTTATGTTCAAGAGCTCTGGATGGGGAAGACCTGGTTGTAAATTTAAAGGGGTAAGGATGGGGAATATCTTGAGTTTAAATTTAGATTAAAGAAATAAGGATGGGGACTATCTTTAATTAAATTTGTACTGAAGAGCTCTGGATGGTGACTATCTGGATTAAATGTAGAGTGAAAGAGTTAAAGAACAGAAATATCTTGATTAAAATTTAGGGCTAAATACATCAGGATGAGGAATACCTGGACTGAAATTTAAAGAGATCAGGATGGGGAACACCTGGATCTATGATGGGATCTAAGCTGGGATCTCAGTGACAAGGATGGGGAACACCTGGATTTCTGTTGGGATTTAAAGGGATCAGCCTCTGGAATCCTTCCAGAGCTGCCATTGGTCCCAGGCACATTGGGGTGGTTTGGTCAGGCAGGTCCCAGTCCAGGGGGATGGGGTTCGTGGGGGAGGATTGCACCCACATCGGGTCCGGAGGAGGTGGCACGAGGGCTTGGGGAGGGCTTGGGGAGGGGACGTTGGGAGCAGGGAGAGCAGAGGCGGCGTGTGCCGCACGCCCTTCACATTCCTCCCATCGGAACCCACTTCCTTCCCGCCAGCATCCCTTTCCCCGCCCCCGGATCCCTTCCCAGCCCCAGCTGCCCTCTGAGGGGCTCTGTGATGGGGTTGGGAGCAGCACTGGGGGAAACGGGAGCCCACATGCGCCAGGGGTTTGAAGGTCCCTGTGCCCTGATAATCTGTGTTAATTAATCCCTGTGCCCTGATAATCCACATCCATTAATCCCTGTGCCCTGATAATCTGTGTTAATTAGTCACTGTGCCCTGATGATCTGTGCTAATTAATCCCTGTGCCTTGATAATCCATGTCAGTGAGTCACTTTTGCCCAGATAACCCATATGAGTTCATTATGGTGCCCTGATAATTGGGATCAATTAATCAGTTTGCCCTGAGAAAATGCAGGAATTCATCATTTTCCCAGATAATTTGCATTTACTAGTCATTTGTGCCCACATAATCTGCACTAATTCTCCATTTTCCTGGATAAGGTGCAGTCATTCCCCATTTTCCCAGACAATCTTCATTAGTTCATCATCTTTGCCCAGACAATCCGTATTTATCATTTTATCCAAATCATTTGGATTGTATAATCATTTTTGCTCCCATAATCTGTATTATTATTAATCTGTATTCACCCCAATAATATGCCCTAATCTGCATTTTTCCCAGATAATTTGCCCTAATCCCCAATTTCTCCTAGATAACTGACCCTAAACCCCATTATTCCCAAACGACCTGCACTAATTCCCCATTTTTCCCAGATCCCTGGCCCTAATCCCAATTTCCCTGCCCACACGCCCCAGTGCTGTCCGTCCCCGTCCCCGGTGCCCATCTGGCAGGTGTGCCCGTGCCGTGTGTCATGTCCCCAGCGGCCGTGCCTGTGCCGTGTCCGTGTCCCCAGCGGCCGTGCCTGTGCTGTGTGTCATGTCCCCAGCGGCCGTGCCTGTGCCGTGTCCGTGTCCCCAGCGGCCGTGCCTGTGCTGTGTGTCATGTCCCCAGCGGCCGTGCCTGTGCCGTGTCCGTGTCCCCAGCGGCTGTGCCTGTGCCGTGTGTTGTGTCCCCAGCGGCTGTGCCTGTGCCGTGTGTTGTGTCCCCAGCGGCTGTGCCCGTGCTGTGTTGCTGTCCCCGGCGGCTGTGCCCATGGCGTGTCCGTGTCCCCCGGCGGCTGTGCCCGTGCTATGTCCGTGTCCCCGCAGGCCCGGCACGATGCGGTTCGCGCGGCTCCTGCTGTGCCTGAGCGTGTGGGCGCTGTGCGGCTCTGCCAAGCCCACGGAGCGCAAGGAGCGCGTGGTGCGCGAGGCCCCGCTCAGCGCCCGCGAGCACGACGACGCCCAGAGTTTCGACTACGACCACGACGCCTTCCTGGGCGCCGAGGAGGCCAAGAGCTTCGACCAGCTGACGCCGGAGGAGAGCAAGGAGCGCCTGGGGTAAGGACAGCATCTCCACCCTTCCCAGAGAGAGCTGCGGGGACGCAGGGAGTGCACCAGCAGTGCGGCGTGCGGCGGGGATGGGCATGTGCACCGCTCCCAGCCTGGGAATTCACTCGGAGCAGGAGCTGTTCCGTGCTCTGCCCAGCGCCAGGCACTCCCCAGAGCTCCAGGGCAGACAATGAATGGGGTCTGTGCTGTGCCACGCTTGCTCCATGTTCTCCAGGCACCACCGGAGCCCCTGGGATCGCTGGTGTTTCTCGGTTGGAGGGAGCTGGTTGGGAGTCAGGGAAACAGAGCCTGCATGGCGATTCCCCCTCCAGCGTGGGCCTGGGCCCATGTGGGGCCAGGATGTGCTGTGGCTCCCCTCAGGTCCAGAATGGCTGTGCTTCCCCTGGGATCTGACTGTGCTTCCCCTGGGATCTGGCTGTGCCTCCCCTGGGATCTGGCTGTTCCTCCCCTGGGATCTGGCTGTTCCTCCCCTGGGATCTGACTGTGCTTCCCCTGGGATCTGGCTGTGCCTCCCCTGGGATCTGGCTGTTCCTCCCCTGGGATCTGGCTGTTCCTCCCCTGGGATCTGACTGTGCTTCCCCTGGGATCTGGCTGTGCCTCCCCTGGGATCTGGCTGTTCCTCCCCTGGGATCTGGCTGTTCCTCCCCTGGGATCTGACTGTGCTTCCCCTGGGATCTGGCTGTGCCTCCCCTGGGATCTGGCTGTTCCTCCCCTGGGATCTGGCTGTTCCTCCCCTGGGATCTGACTGTGCTTCCCCTGGGATCTGGCTGTGCCTCCCCTGGGATCTGGCTGTTCCTCCCCTGGGATCTGGCTGTTCCTCCCCTGGGATCTGACTGTGCTTCCCCTGGGATCTGGCTGTGCCTCCCCTGGGATCTGGCTGTTCCTCCCCTGGGATCTGGCTGTTCCTCCCCTGGGATCTGACTGTGCTTCCCCTGGGATCTGGCTGTGCCTCCCCTGGGATCTGGCTGTTCCTCCCCTGGGATCTGGCTGTTCCTCCCCTGGGATCTGACTGTGCTTCCCCTGGGATCTGGCTGTTCCTCCCCTGGAATCTGGCTGTGCCTCCCGTGGGGTCTGGCTGTGGCTCCCCTCAGGTCCAGGATGGCTGTGCTTCCCCGGGATCTGGCTGTGCCTCCCCGGGCCCCGGCTGAGCATTCCCACCCCCCCGGCCTGGCGTTGGGATCATTCCCAGGAGCGGAGCGGGGCCGGGTGCCCCCGCAGCAGCTGCTGCCGCAGTTGTTCCATGGCTCCGGGTGGCTCAAACCTGGGAACTGCAGCCTCCAGCAGGGCAGGGGGAGCTCCCTGGGGAGCTCGGGACACTTCTCAGGATGCTGGGCTCCAACCACCTTGGAACTGGGTTTTCGTGGAATGATTTGGGTGGGAAGGGGCCTTAAAGCCCACCGAGTGTCACCCCTGCCATGGCAAGGACATCGTCCACTGTCCCAGGGTGCCTCAAGCCCCGTCCAGCCTGGTCTTGGACACTGCCAGGGATCCAGGGGCAGCCACAGCTGCTCTGGGCACCCTGTGCCAGGGACTGCCCACCCTCCCAGTCAGGAATTCCTTCCCAGTATCCCACCTAAATCTCCCCTTTTTTAGTCAGACACGATTTTTTCAGCCAAGCATCCCAACCTCGCTGCTGCCAGAGCAGCACCTACCACAGCCCACGGTGAATTTTGGGCTGGTTTTTGGGAATGGTGCTCCCTGATGGGAAGGAAAAGCTCAGCCACGTGTGGGTGCTGAGGAAACTTCTGAGTGAGCCAAGTCCCACAGATACAGTGGGATGTGCAGGGCAGGGGGTGCCAGGTTCCATCCGTCCCTGTGGATCGTCCAGGCTGCCAGTGGGAGGGAGGTGCTGCCTCTCCTCCAACACTTCAGGGGCTAGAGGGAATTCTGTCCCTCCAGGGACTATTGAAACTGGAAAACCCCACGATCCCGTGGAGTCAGGCCCTGGTTGCTCCGTAAGCTCCAAAACAGAGGATCCAGGAGGCTTTTTTCCTCCTGGCCAAATCAGAGCGAACCCTTCGGTGCCCCTGCAGCAGTGTCGGGTTCCGGGGGAGCTCGGCCCGGCCGCAGCGGGCAGCGCTCCCTCCCCGCGGCTTCCCGGCGCAAGGGCTGGGTCCCGGCTCCGTGCCATTGTTCTGCGAGTGCTCGGGAGCCGGCAGCGCCGGCCGGGCCGCGTTTCCATGGCCGCCGGAACGCGGGTTTCCCGCAGAGGCCAATTGCCGCGGCCCGAGCGCTCCGTCGGGGCCGTGCCGCAGGAAGGGCCGGTTTTCCTGCGAGACCCCGCCTGCGGCGCTGCTCCGCGCCCCTGCCGCTCTCCGGGCCGCGGGAACAATGCCCGGGCCGTGCCCTGTCCGTGCCCGTGCGCTGGCAGCAGCCCCGGGCACGCCGATCCCCGCGGGGCGGAGTGCGAGCAGCTGCCGGCCCCTCCCAACATCTGCTGCCGGCCGTGGCGGGGCAGGACGGGCTCTGGGAAACGCGAGGGCTCGGGGGCTGCTGCCCTGGGAAAGCAGCCGGGAGCAGCTGGCGCGGCTGGGGAGGCGGCTTTGGGAGCTTGGAGAGGGCTTGACTGCCCTGGGAAACTGTGCCCTAAAAACCCCCTGGAAACTGCCCTGGAAAAACTGCTGTGGCCATCAACCCCTGCCGGCTCTGGTCCTCCGTTCCAGGGAATTTCCCTAAGAAATCCCTTTGCCAGTGGTGTTACCTTCATGGGAGAGGGAAGCATGGAATTGTTTCCCTGAAATAGGAAGGATTTGAGAGATTTATTTGTGGTTAAATATTTACATGGACAAATGCTTAATATTCACTTGATACTTTACATAATTCCATGCAGGATTTTATAATATTGATTATAATATTTATGATTATAATAATTTTTAACATTGTTTTTTTAATATACTTACTTGGAAAATTCTGAATATTTATGTGACATTTTGCATATTTCTGTGTTTGATCAGGAATATTGGAAGGGACACTTTGCATATTGATATATAAAATTCTGAAATACTTCTGTAATATTTTACATATTTCCACATAACTTTGTGCACTACTGATGAGTTATTTTTCATATTTACTTATTTTACGTATTTCTCTATAAAATAACTCGGGTCTCCAAGCCCTGCCACTGCCCCCACTCTGGCACCTCACTGTTTGAACTAATTCCACATTTTTCCCCATTTTCACCCAGTCTCTCTCCAGCTTCCCATTGCCAGGAACATCTTTTGTGCCACGGAGGAATTCCTCATTTTCCTTGACCAAGGCAGTTCTGAAATACGGAAACCTGGATGTGAGCACAGGCGGCTCCGATGTCCGGGTTTCCCTTTGCGTCAATATTTTTGGAATGAGTAGTCCGGGTGGTGACTTAAAATTCTACAATTCTGTATTTTCCACCTGTCTTCTAAAATTCCACAAATACCTGGGCTGGAGCTCAGGATTCCCGAGCGCTTTTCTGTTAAAGGAAAAACCAGGATCCTGCTTCACCAGACAAGGGGTTTTGGGGTTGTTACCCCTGATTTTGCCCGAGGAGCCCAAACGTTCCCAGCACAGAGCGGCGTCTGCTCCTGGGAGTGCAGCCTGGCGCGGTGCGGATCAAACAGCCCCCACCCCCCGGCTGCATCTGCCCCTGGGTCCTGCATTCCTGCCGGCTTTTCCTACAGCTGCTGCTAAAAATAACGGAGGCACGCGGGCTCGGCACTGGGGCTGCTCCGGTTGCTGCCGCGGGCAGCGCCTGGGCCTGGCCTGGCCGCTCCAGGGCCGCTCCAGGGCCGCTCTGCTCCGCCGGGCCGGGGCGGCTCCGGTTCCTCAGCAGAGCCAAACTCCCCACTCTGAGCAGAAATGTGCGTCCCTGCGCCTCGCCCGGCGCCTCCGAGGCGGGGGAACACACAGACGGAGCTTTCCTAAGGTTTAACAGGGAAGGTTTTCCCCTGAAATTCATAATTCCTGAAGAAACCAAAACCCGAGCGGTTGGAGAGTGGCCGAGCTGGTGATTTCCATGTCTGAGCCAGTGTTTTCTGCATCCAAGACAGAGTTTTGGCAGCTGACCTGGTTTTTCAGCAGCTAACCCAAATGTTGGTTTTAAAGATGAACTCTTCAAATGGTTGAATTGGCAAATTTCATAACCACCTCAGCTTTCTCCTGGCATCACCAGGAGAGGTGGAGCCAGTATTCCCATTTTTTATATAAATATGGGTCCGTGCTCATCACCTGGCACCGTCTTGGTCAAAGGATGCATGGATGGGTCTTTCCCAGGGGCTAAAAAGGAGGTTTTTTCCCTAAAACTTTAATTTCTGAAGAAAC
Source organism: Orthonyx spaldingii (assembly GCA_013397795.1). Taxonomy (NCBI): domain Eukaryota; kingdom Metazoa; phylum Chordata; class Aves; order Passeriformes; family Orthonychidae; genus Orthonyx; species Orthonyx spaldingii. The sequence continues at coordinate 57,856 of VZTJ01000304.1, forward strand.
CAAAACCTGAGTGGTCCAAAAGTGGCCGAGCCAGCGATTTTCATGTCTGAGCTGAAGTTTTGGCATCTGAACCATATGTTAGTTTTAAGGATAAACTCTTGAAGTGATTGAATTCCCAAATTCTGTAACGACCTCAACTTGCCCCCTGTGCCCCTTCTCATTCCCTCCTTGCTAACCCCTCCTTTTTCTTAACTTTTGCTGGATTTCTCTGCGTTTCCCACAGGAAGATTGTAGGGAAAATAGATGAGGATGGAGACGGGTTCGTGACAGTGGAGGAGCTCAAGGCCTGGATCAAGTTTGCCCAGAAGCGCTGGATTTACGAGGACGTGGAGCGCCAGTGGAAGGGCCACGACCTCAATGAGGACGGGCTGGTTTCCTGGGAGGAGTACAAAAATGCCACCTATGGATATATCCTGGGTAGGTCCTGGCACTCAGGAGGAGCCTTTTCTGGAGCCAGCAGCTGAGACTGAGTCCTGCTTGGCTTTGTGGTGCGAGCGGCGGTGGGGCGGAGGCAGACTGGGGTGGGGTTGTGGCACAGTGGTCAGTGGGTGGTCATGGATCGGGGTGGGATTGTGGCACAGTGGTCACTGCGTGGTCATGGATCGGGATGGGGTTTAGCATGATGGTCCGTGGGATGAACATGGATCGGGATGTGGTTTAGCATGATGGTCGGTGGGATGAACATGGATCCGGAGGGGCTGTGGTGCAGGGGGAGTTTGGGGCCTGGATTCAGGAGGCCCAGAGGAATTCCATGGCTGGGGGTGTGGAGCAGAGGTGGCCAGTGTTTGGCTGGCCTGGGATGGATTTGTGCCCTGGGATAAGCACAGGAATAAGGTGTAGGGCATGGCCTTGGTGTACACAGGGCCAGCTGGAGCAGATGTCCCCAAGATATCACACTTTAAAACCTCCAAAACTCTCCAAATTGACCTCCTGGTGGCATAGAGAGAAGTCCAAGGAAAAGAACCCAAAATACATGGAAATTCCCCAAAGGGGATGTCCCCCACCCTTTTCCCCTCTGCAGCCATATCTGGGTATTATTGATGTTCCTGGTGACAAATGCAGCTCCAGGCTGAATCCAGGTGATTTTGGGATTAATGGCATATGGGAATAGGAGTTTCTGGCCCTTTGGAATTCCTGGCTTGTGGGGGTGTTTGGGACCTGCAGGTGGAACTGACTGACCTGGGGCTGTGGAACCACCTGGGTGTGTGCATTGCATCCCTGACCCCACAAAAACCATTTCAGTCGCTTTGCCTTGTCCTGGGAGCAGTGTTGGACCCCAGAACTTGGAGATTCTGGGACACGTGCTGGGCCAGCAGGGTGCCATGGCTTCAGACATCCCTGGGAGTGGGAGGCAGCAGCTCTTTTGGGGTTAAAACCTTCAACCCTCAAGCCCTGTGCCAGCTCTGGCCTCCAGCACTGTAGACTGGCCCGGGTAGAGGAGCTGCAGCTCTGGAGTGTCGAATCCACTCTGATTTCCTAAATATTGCCAAAAATAGTCAAACTGCTCCACGGGATGTGCAGAGGGGGAGCCGCTGCACAGAAGGCTCATCCATCTCTCTTGGGATTGGCTCTCTGATCTGGATTTGCTGTGCTGGTGGCTGGGGAAATCCCTGTGACACCCCTGGGCTGGGGCAGCCCTTCCCAAACCTCCCTTTTCCATGGATTTCTGGGGTCTGGGCTAATCTGCCTGTTTAAATCCAGCCTGGAAGGGGGAAGAGAGGTCCTGGAAGGGTTTGAGCACTGTTTGAGGAGTCTGGGGTGGGGTTTAGGACCTGCAGGTGTTGGATAGGGAAAAACAATAAACATTCGTGAGGTAAGGCCTTAACGAGGTTCCTGAATTAATGGCACCCCCCTAATGAGCTCAAGGAGCAGTTCCTTCCCGCAGTCAGAGCAGCAAGTGGGAGTGCCCAGCCCCCGGCACAGCCGATTCCAAACCTGGAGCGGCGCTGGAGGCCGAGTGCCCTTGGCAAGCCCCGGCGGAGCCTCCGCTCGAGCTGCTCCCACATACTTGTATCCTTACGGAGCGCCGGGAGGATCCTGCCTCTGCCTCTGCCTCTGGCTCCTCTCAGCAGGAATTACTTTTCCACAGCTCCTTGCTGCTGAAATGTTCCCCTCTCTTCTCCTCGCTCCCCTCCCTGGCCAGAGTGGGGTTGGAATGCCTCTGGAAGTGCCTCCCGAGTGCTGACCCATGGCCAAGGGATGCATGGGGCCAGGCATCGCCCTCGGCTGCTCCGGAGGGTCCAGAATCTGGTGTTTTGTCAGCAAAACGAGATGCTGGGAGTGGTTTTATTAATTAATTAATTAATTACAGGCCAGGATGAGTCACTGGGTGGCCCCCAGCAGTGTCACGGAGCAGTGTGGGGTTCTGCTGGGGGAATCCTGGGAAGCAGGGAATATCAAGTGGTAAATGTCCAAGAACTTCATCTGAGACTGGAAATTCCTTTGAAACTCTCTTTGAAAACAAAATATAATCATCATCATCATTGTCATCATTCCTATTTTTGTTGATTCCTCAATCCCATGGTGGGATCCAAAACCAGGAATGCTTACCCCAGGAGACAAGACATTTGGTCTAGCTTGTGGCTTTGCTGCCATGCTCTGAGCAATTCCCCAGCTCTGTCTCCTTCCCTTCCATCTGCTCCCCCAAACCTCTCCCAGCCCAGGGACTAAGACAGGAAGTGACTCTGGGGGCTTTGGGAGGGTTTAACCCTTTTTAACCCACCCACTCCCCCACCACTCACCTATCAAACCCATTAATTAGCCCAACAGCAATTAAGGAATCATCTGTTAATGGTGCTGGTCCCAAAGGTTTCCTTGTTTAGGGCTATGCTGCTTCTCAAGGCAAAACCTTGGGAACAGAATGGAGAATTTGGGATTCATTCTGCCCTAGTCAAAATCTTTGGCTATTTAATTGCCCCAGGGCTGCTCCAGAACTCCTTAATCCCGAGCCCCTTAATCCAGGGCTCCCTAATGCCTGCCTTTTGCCCCAGGTAACAGAGCAGGGACACAGGGACTTTTGGACCCTCTTTTTTGGATCAGGCCTGGCTCTGGTTTGACTTAACCAGAGCGTGGCAGTGTCCCCCAGGCCCCACATTCTCCACGGGCTGCTGGCCACCGCTGGCCCTGTGTCCCGGAACTGCTCTCCTGCCGCTCTGTGCCGAGTGGCCACGCGTGCCCCGCAGTCCCACCCAGCGGATGCCTCCTGGCCCTGCCACCGCCCCGGCAGCGAGCGAGATCCCCTTACACATTCCCCTCCCAAAATAGCTCAGGTTGAGCCTCTGGCCGTGCCGGCCAAACCCCCCAGCCCTGTCTTTTGGGGCCTCTCCCTGGGAATGTCATGATCCCAGGGCTGCTGCAGCTCCTCCTCCTCCGGGGAGTGGGCACAGGAGAGACGTGGTGGCTGCAATTGAGCTTTTGCTGGCAAAGCGTTGGGAGGCTGTGCTGAGATGGAGGAAGTTAAACTGAGGAGTTTGAGGTTGGGTGGAGGAAGTTGAGATTGCGTTGAGGAAGTTGAGGATGAGAAGGTTATGTTGAGGTTGAGTGGAGGAGACTGAGGTTGGGCTGGAGTGAAGATTGAGGTTGGGTTGAGGAGATTGAGGTTGTCTTGAGGTTGAAAGTTGTGAGCAAGTTGAGGTTGAGTGGAGAAGATTGAGTTTGAGTGGAGGTTGAATTGAGAACATTGAGTTGGGTTGGGCTGAGGTTGTGTTGTGGTGGTGGTCACCACGGTCCTTCCCCCGCCGGAGCTGACCCCATGCTCACTGTGCTCCTCTGCAGATGATCCTGACCCTGATGATGGCTTCAACTACAAACAGATGATGGTGCGGGACGAGCGGCGCTTCAAGATGGCCGACAAGGACGGGGACCTGGCAGCCACCAAGGAGGAGTTCACGGCCTTCCTGCACCCCGAGGAGTACGACTACATGAAGGACATCGTCGTGCAGGTGGGACCAGCGCAGGGCCCTGTGGGGAGCTCTGGTGGCGGGTGGTCATTGAGGGGCAGGAATCGCTCTGGGCCCGGCTCACGCCAGCATCTCCTTGCAGGAGACCATGGAGGACATCGACAAGAACGGCGATGGTTTCATTGACCTGGAGGAGTACATCGGTGAGACGCTGGAGCTGTGGCGCTCTGTGTCCCCTGCACGTCCCCTCAGTGTCCATGCAGTGGGAGCCACTGCTGCCCTGACCTTCCCATCCCTCCCCCTCACAGAACATTCTCCTCTCTCTCAACTTCCACCTACCTCCATGCCTCCATCGAGAGTTTTTGGGTGAAATCATGACCCAGATGGTGCTTTGGGATTTTGGGGATAGATGTAGGGAGCTTACGGCTGTGGGTCAGTCCTTGGGATGGTGGCGGGGCCGTGGGGCTGATCCCGATCCTGCTCTCCCCCCAGGTGACATGTACAGCCAGGACGGTGACGCTGATGAGCCCGAGTGGGTGAAGACGGAGCGGGAGCAGTTTGTGGAATTCCGGGACAAGAACCGGGATGGGAAGATGGACAAGGAGGAGACCAAGGATTGGATCCTGCCCTCGGACTACGACCACGCCGAGGCTGAGGCCCGGCACCTCGTCTATGAGTCCGACCAGGACAAGGTGGGCCAGCAGCTCTGGTGGGATCTCGGGAGCGCGATGGGAGGGGTGGGGAGTAGCTGGACAGGGCAGTAGCGGGATGTGGCCTTCCCTGCAGGACGGGAAGCTGACGCGCGAGGAGATCGTGGACAAGTCGGACCTGTTCGTGGGCAGCCAGGCCACGGACTTCGGGGAGGCGCTGGTGCGGCACGACGAGTTCTAGGCTCAACGCCGACACCTCCTTATGGGCCCCGTCCCTCGCCGAGGCCGCGCCTGCCGCAGAGAAACCCCATCCCGGCTCCCGGGGGTGGGGCTGGGCAAAGCCACACTCCCCCGGCACTTGGGGCTCGTCTCGTTGTGGGTTTTCCCCGGATTTTAATGACTTTTGGGTTATTTTTGTATGTTTTGGTTTTACCACGTGTGGAAACGGCTCCCCTGGCGCGGGGGCAGCGACGGGGGCTGCCCGGGGCTGCAGGGCCCGGGGGCCTGGGGGGGAGTGGGGAATTCACAGAGGGATTGGGATTGGAATTGCAGTTGGAATAAAAATTGCAATTGGAATTAAAATTAAAATTGGAATTAAAGTTGAAATTAAAATTGGAATTGGAATTTGAATTGGATTGAAATTCGAATTAAAAATGGAATTGGAATTAAACATTGAAATGAAAATTGAAAATTGAAAAGGAATTGGAACTGGAGAAGTAAAATTGAATTAAATGGAAACATTGATGTGAAATTGGAATAAAAAGTGAACATTGAAATGAAAATTCAAACCTAAGAACCCCCGAAAATCATCGGAGCAGCAGCAGGACCCGGGGGGTGACGCGGAGCTGACCCCAGGGAGGTTGGACCCTCCTCCCCCGTCGCTGCCTCCCGGGATCTGGGCCAGACCCCCCCTCCCAGCCCCGCTCCAAGTGCCTTGAACCCCCAAACCTCTGGGGGGGGCTCATCCCACCATCCCACCCCGCTCTGGGATAATTCCCAAGCTTTTCACTCTTCTGTGTTGTTTGTCCCCCTGCAGCCACCAGAGCTGCATGGAATCGGCCCAGCCATCTCCAAATTCCCAGGTTTTCCCTTAAATCCTTCACCAAAGGTTTCCAAGGGCTGACCGGATCCTCCCATCTCCTCCTCCTCCTCCTCCTCCTCCTCACAGACCCTAAGGGAGCCAGAGCACCTCCCTCAGACTGACACAACTCCCTTCTGGGTGTCTAAAGCCAAGCAAAACGAGCCCAAAAGGACAAGCCTGCCATACCTCATGCTTGTCTTCACTTCTTCCATGGGGAAGATGACCGAGGTCAGCTCCAGGATGTGTTTCCGACGGAGGTTTGCCAGCTGCTCATACTGGGTTTTCAGGTCGTAGGTTTTTTTCTCCACCAGGTCTCCCAGCTTCCTGTTGTGCCTCTGGATCTTCTCCTTCTTCTCCTGGTGCCTCTGGGCCCTGCGATAATGCTTCTGGTTCTCCTCTTTAATCCTCAGCAGCCCCTCTGTGTCTGTGAGAACAGCAGCAGATGTTATCCCTTGGAAAAGGGGCTGGGAGGTGCTGGTAGGAAAAGCTTGAGAAAAGCTTTATTAATATTTATGGAAAACAAGATCTATGGCAGCTTAAAACAGAAAACCCTGCTAAACTATTAACAACCTCCAGCTGCTCAGTGGTACAACTTTTTAATCTCCTCTGAAGATCTCCAAAGAGACTGCAATTGGGATTATTCTTTCCCTATCTTTCAGCCAGTTATTTTTGGATTTGGAGCACAAAAGCCAAGATTTCCCAGTTTAATTAAACTCCTGAGGTAATCATCCTGACAGAAATAGCCTGGCTGTACATGCTTGCATCGTGCTGGCCAAAAAAGCCCTGCCCTGCTTGCAGCCAGAATCAAGTGCAGATAGCATCTTCATTCACCATTTCTGGCACCTCTGCTGCTGTTAGTCTGGGTTATTTGGGCTTCACTCATGGATGTGCTCTTAAAGCACTTGGATCCCAACAGTGCAGGCTCCTTGTTTCCACAGGGAACACTGGCATCTCCCTGTCCACTCACAAAATGGGAAATGTGCTCATGTGCTGAAGTGCTGCAACTGCCTGGATTCACTCCACGTGTCAGGCACGCTGAGGCTTGGAAAAAAATACCCTGCAAGAGCATCTTGAAGCACCCANCCCCCCCAGGCTCCCCCATTCCCGCCCTGCTGTGGGGCACAGCTGCCCCTAGGCCGCCCGTCCCGCGTGTCCCCTGTCCCGTGGGCCCCGGGTGCTCAGCGTGTCCCTGTTGCGCTCAGACCGCGGCCATGGTTTATTGTCCCACCCGCGCTACATCCTAGGCTGGCCGGGCCCCCGGGCCCCCAGGGCAGTGCCGGCCCCACGTTGGGGGCGGCCGGGGGTCCCGGGGGCTGGGGCGGTGCCAGAGCCCCTCAGCTGGGGCTGACCTGGCTGGAGGACACAGAGGAGACCTCGGTGCGCTGGGCCGAGCTGGACACGTCAGACTCATCTGTCATGGGCCGCCCGCACACCGTCTCCATGATGCAGGCGCGGAACTGCGGGGACACACAGGTGACACGGGGTCATGGGAGAGGGCACAGCTCCGCCTGGGGGTCCCGCTGGTCTGTGTCCAGTGTCCAGCCCTGGCACTGTCCTCACACCCTCTGATGCCACATTGGCCCCGTGTCCTATCCCTGGGGCCATGGTACCCCCAGCCGTGCAGGTGTCCCTGGATGCCCTTTATACCCCCTGTGCCCCATCCCCAGGTGTCCCTGGTCCCCAGATGTCCTTGGGCACCCCTGCGTTTCCCCCGTGCCCTGGTGTCCTGGGGTGTCCCCATCTTCTCTGCGTCCCCCTTCCCAATGATTCGAGTGTCCTGGAGTGTCCCCATCACCTGTGTGTCCTGGGGTGTCCCTGGGAATTCCCCGTGCTTGGGTCTGCCTGGCTGTCCCAGGTCCTCAGATTTCCTTGAGCACCCCTGGACACCCCCATCACCCGCTGTCCCTGGGTGTCCCCTTTGCCCACGAGTTCTGGGTGTCCCTCTCCCATGTGCCTGGGCTGTCCCCCTCTCCCTGTCCCTGCAGTGTCCCCGGTGTCACCTGTTTGTTCATGAAGCAGTAGATGATGGGGTTGTAGATGCAGGCGCTCTTGGAGAAGAAGGCAGGGATGGTGACGAGGCGCAGGTCGAGGCCGTGGTTGCGGTTGTTCACCATGTACATGGCCAGCGCCGCGTAGGGGACGTAGCACAGGCAGAAGGACCCGACCATGACCACGACCATGCGGGACACCTCCCGCTCTGCCTTCTGCGTGGTGGCCGACTCCTGCTGCTGCGCAGCCACCTGCGCCGGGCACAGGGACACCTCGAGCCTGCCC
>VZTJ01000306.1:0-35595 GCA_013397795.1 Orthonyx spaldingii
GGCGCTGCCCCCGGCCCGCCCCCGGCTCAGCCCATCCCAGAGGGGCCCCGTGCGCTGCCCGCAGCCCGGCTCGGGGCACGCTGCTGTCACCCAGGGAGCTGCTGTGACCCGCCGGGGCCGCAGCCGAGTAAGGACATTATCCCTCCCCGCCCCACCAAGTGCATCCCGAGTTTAGCGGTGTTCGGTGTCCCCATCCCGCAGCGCTGCTCGGTGCGGGCGGAGCAGGCTCGGGGCAGCCCCTCTCCCGGGGGGTGGCACCGGGACCCGCTGCGGGCAGGGACCGGGCAGGGCTGGCAGGGACCGGGCAGGGACTGCGCAAGGGACCGGGCAGGGACCGGGCAGGGACCGGGCGGGGCTGGCAGGGACCGAGCAGGGGCGGCGGCGAAGGGCGAGGCCGTGCCCACACCGGGGAGCGGCGGCTGCGGGCAGCTGGGGAGGGAGGCGGGGGAGAGGCTCCCAGGGCTGCAGGGCAGTGGGGTTTAACCCGACAGTGCCCCATTCTGTGGTGCTTTTTTTGGGGTTTAACCCGTCAGTGCCCCATTCTGTGGTGCTTTTTTTTTGTTTGTTTTAGTTTAGTTTCGGGTGTGGGGGTGCGGTTTGTTGGTTTCTTTCCTGTGTTTGGTTTGGGGTTTTTTTCCCACAGCAAGGCAATGCTCTCACACGCTTAAACAGCCTGGAAGAGGGAACACCCAGCTGTGCCCGGGGCTCCCAGGCTGGTTCAGGAATTCACTCCGTGCCCATCTGCCGGGTCCGTGCTGGGTCCGTGCCGCAATGTAAGAGCAGAAAACCCGATGTGATACAGCACTCTGTACCAACATTATCCAGCGTGTCTCCTTCCTGTGGTCAACATTTTGTTAGACATAAACTTCAGATTTTTAAAAATACCATCTAAAGTCCTTTTCTAACTGTTGCACTCATAAGGGAAATAGTACAGGCACAAATACTATAGAATTTTGTGGTCCTGCTCCATTTCCAATTTATGCCTTAAATCAGCACTGAAGGAACTGCTAGGGAACAGTCTCAATGCTGTTCCCTTTTTATTCTTAGCTACAAATTAAAATTTTCAATCCATTTTTAGAGATTCAAGTATAAACAATTTGGGGTGACACCAAGCTTTCAGTACAATAAAGCATCCAGACTTACTCCAGAGACAGTAACCCATTCAGTCAACTTTTCTATATTAAGTTTTCTTTGTATTAAATAAAGCCTTTTAAGAAAACCTCTCCCCTTCCATACATTGATCTGAAATTATTTGGCTCAAGGAAAAGCCTACTGCTACAGCAGACCACTAAAAATGAAGGAATTGGGATTATTAGAAGTCAAGGCATGCCTCCTCCCTTCTTTCCTGCGTGCCATCCTCAGATAAAGCCAGTGTTCTAAACAACTTTCAGTAAACTATGGAACAAAAGTCTTTGAGCGTGTTAATCTACTCCCAAAGCACAAATATGCATGCTTAGAGAGGGAGCAGAGATCCTGAATGATTTTTGTCCTGGTTTCTAACAAGCAGACTGACGGCAGCAGCGTCCCCCCGGCGCGGCTGGGAGCAGTGAGCCCCCCGTGCTGCCCCCGAGCCTGGCACAGCAGCTGGGCACAGCTCTGCCCCCAGCACGGGGACAGCACAGGCACGTTGTGCACGCAGTGCCAGCTGGAGCTGCAGCTGCACTCTGGGTTACCTTCCAACCCCACCAAACATGAGATGTGCTTCACCTCCTGGTGCAGCCCCAGGAGCACGGCCACAATTCAGCCCTGCTGCTCCTCTCCCTCCCACGCCGTGTTCTGTTTGCTCTGCAGGCCAGGAGCCCCCAGTGTGCTTCTCTTCAGCTCTTAATGACCTTCCCTCTGGGTTCCTTCACCAGTTTTTGGCGTTCTGTGTACATGACTGTTCCTCCCTGTGGAACAGACACCTCACGACTTCAAGGACAGACTCGGGCAAGAGTACCTTCTGTTCACATTTCATCCTCAGCGTTGAGCAAAGCATGTGGTTGGGCTCAGGCCAGCTCTCGTGGATGCCCTGAGCTCATTCTGCTGTCCACAGGCCCCACACTGAAGAATATTAATGTGAACCACAGAACTGCTGAAACCACGGCCCCTTGCCTGAGCCTTCTTGAGTTACAGGAGGAGATCAGCCTCCTACAGCTTGTGTTTGCCCAGGACTCCCCATGGGGTCCCTCTCCACTGTGATTTTTTGATGAGACGAACCAGGAGGAAGCCAGAGAACAGAGATTTGCCATCGACTGCGCTGCAGGACAGGGAAGAAATTTCACCTTGCAGAGAGGCAGGTTAGAATTGATACCCAGCACCCCCAGTGTGCTCAGAGAGGCTGCCCCCGGACAGCCCTGCAGGCAGCGCTGCCCCACTGCTGTGTGCTGTGACACAGAGCAGCAGGGAGCCAGCTGCCACGGCTGAGTGCTGAAGGGATGCTGATACCAGAGGTACAACACAGACCTTCCCTGGAGCAGGAACTCCTGCAGAGCAGCGGGGATTATTGACCCACACACTGACACTGACAGCAAGCACTGAGCTTTTTCAGTTTGGGGTTTTTTGGTGTGGTTGGGTTTTGTTTTGCTTTTTGACTCACCTGTCCCTAACTGTAGCAGCTAAATAACAGGGGTGAAATACGCATGTGTCTTGGTTTTTCCTTTTTAAAAATCAAAATTTTAAAAGCACTGGAGGTACTGGGGTTTCATTTTGGGCTTCATTTAATGAACAGAGGAGGGAGATGAATGCTGCCCATCCTGCCACGTGCCATCTCTGGAGTTTGACAGGTCCACCTGGGCTCTGGGGGGCTCTGGCTGGAAACCACCATGGCCAGACCAAGGCATGCAGCTCGCTCTACAGACCAACCTCCATCAGCAGGTGCCCAGTTTCTCTCAAACTGCTCCCAGCACATCTGCAGTGAGTAACAATGGGGTAGCTGCCAACATTTGGGCTTTTTTTCCACCATAAGCATGACTAAAGTAGTTCAACACGAAGGTGAAGTCAACAAGTATCACCCCAATCTATGTGGCACAATTAAATAGAATTTTATTTTCAATAAATATACAATCTGCATCATACCAGACAATACGCTGTGGAAAAATAAAAAGTACAGAAGCAACCAACAGGACAGCTTGACTGTAGCTAAGTTCACTTGGTGACCTGAAGAGCTACGTGGGTAGACAGACACAACACAGAAAGAGCCACTGCAGTCTGTGAGAGAATTAAAATTGTGTTTTCTGGGTCTTCTTAACCGCCAAAATCCCTGGAGCAGGGTTCTTTTGCACAGCACAGGTTTGAAAGAACACGAGCTGGTTTTCCCAGTACAAATGCTATTGGAAATGTTTATTTTTCGATATCATCACTGAATCTACTACGCACACAGACTGCTATGGAGACTGGCAGGTCACCGCTGACGGGACACGGGATCCGTCCCATGTGGGGCCAGGCGTGTGCCCCAGCACACAGACACACACGAGCAGCAGCTTAATTCTGCAAAAACTAGTACAAGGACAAAACTGGAGTCAGAACCGATTTCACCACAGGTTCTACCATTTAAAAAAATATTCTAGCCTAATTACTACGTTCACCAATGAGAGCACATGGGTACTTATATCTCCGAGAGGATGAGCCATGGGTTTGGACTGGAAGGACAGCAGAGGCAACTCCCAGTTCCTCCAGCCGCTCCGTGCTCACCACGGCGCGTCCGTGCACAGCCCGTGCGCCCGGCCCCGCGCTCCTCCCGCGGGATGCAAACAGCGGAGCAGGGCCGGGGGCAAGCAGCCAGAGCTCCGGCCCCAGGGGACAGCCAGGACCCGGTGGGACACGGATCACTGAGGCCAGCACGGCTGCTCGGGTGCTGGCAGCCGCCTTAATCCAACGGCGCCGCTGTGGGGTGCGTGTGGGGTGCGAGGTGGGGTGTTTCTTTCAGTCGTTGGTTTGGTTTTTGTCTCGTCCGCCTGCTCGGTGTGGCCGCCGTCGGTTGCCCAGCTCATGTCACCTCCAGGGAGGCCGGCGAGACGCGGTCGCACTCCTGGCGGGAGCGCAGGCTGTGCCACTGCTCCACGGCCGTGCGGTGCGCGCTCAGCATGCGGCGCCAGTGGCTGGACTCGGGAGCGCCCGTCGAGTACTGCCCGATCACAATCCTCCCAATGAAGTCGTTGCTGCTCTTCACGTTGTGCCCGTACACTGGGGACAGCAGAAACAGAGAGTGGTCAAGGCAAAGGCACCGCTCGCCCACCCAGAGCCCTGCCCCAGGAATCCAAATGTCCCCCCCACGGCAGCTGCCAGCATTTTCAGCATCTGGAAAGTGTTAGAGAAACAGGAGCTTGGAAGGAATAAAATAAGCTATACAACAGGCTGAAATACAATTCAAATAAGACACAAATCCACAGCTACCATGGTATTTAGCATGAACAGGTAAAGTAGAATCATAAAATGATACGGGTTGGAAGGGACCTCAAAGATGATCCCGTTCCAACCCCCCTGCCATGGGCAGGGACATCTTTCACTGGAGCAGGCTGCTCAAAGTCCTGTCCAGCCTGGCCTTGAAGCAGAATTACATCATGTAAAGAAGTGCCAAAAGCTCTGCCTGGGCATCATGAAATCACAAAAGCAGCCCAGCAGCCTGAGCCTGGGGAAATGCAGCAGCAGCAGCATCTCAAACTGTCCTCCTCCAAATGCACACCGCACAAACCACTCCAGTGCTCATCGACAGCCTTTCCTGCTCGAGACAGGAATTACACACGTCCAGGCTGTCAGCAGGATGTTTACACTGAAACAATTTGCCATAATTATCACTGCAGCTACTTGTTAAACGTCCTGGAAAGCAACTGAGGGAGAGACATCAACCCAACACCCTGCCCTTTGGATTGCCCAGTCTCCTGGAACAAAAGATCGCAGACAGCAGCAAACCCTAATGCTGGGCCTGGTCCCGGGAAAGGCTGAACGCTCTCACCAGACAGGAGCAAAAGCACTTTGTGTGTTGCAAATGGAAGCCCTGCCTCAACTCATTAGAAAGTTGAAACAAAGTCTTGGCAAACTGAAGCCAGGATATCCACAGGCACTGCCTGGAATATTAAGGATTAAAAAATCTCCTCAGGAAAGAGAGGGATTTTTAAGGACAAATGTCTACAGGAGCTCCAAATCCAGCTGGGCTTGTGCAGCAAGAGCATGTTCAGTCTGGCATGGAGCCCCTGCCAGCAGCAGCAGCTCTCTAGGGCTGCTGGAAACCAGCACTGGCAGCAAAACCAGATCTGGGATGCCCCATAGCATCACCCCGATGCTGTGCACAGCCTCACAGGCAGGCAGGACACCAAGCACAGCACGCTCAACCTCACTTTGAACCACACACCTTTGTCAAGGCTGTGCATTTCCTATCATAATACATCCCCCTACTGATCAACATGACTTTAACCTGCCCCTCTGCCATCTCCACACTCTGCAGAGGCTGGTTCCTCACCTCTGTACCAGTCTGGGTGACTCAGGCACCACCTGCCAGTGCAGTCCTGAAGTCAAGCAGTGCCAGGTTACAACTCACTTTATCCCTTCTGACAGCTCTGACGTGCACAGTTTATGGGCAGAGATGTTTCTGCTCACCAAATTACCTGTGGATATTTTAGGTGACAGCAAACCTTCAAATGCCCAAGAAATTTGTTCAAATAATTGATCTAAAAAACCTACCCTGCAACTCAGAGCCCTGTGGGTCTATCCTCAAACGACACTTAGAAATGATTTGGGGTTCACCACCCCAGCAGGAAGACTGCATCTCTTCTGCCTGTCACCATCAGTTACCTAGGGCAGACACCAGCAGGATGTGTTGCTGAGCAAGGGCCCCTGTCAAGAAGCCAGGCTGGTGTTTTTTGGAAAGGCCACCTTCTGAGGACACAGTGAGGAATTCTAAGCCATCCATCTCCCAACTAGTACACAGCTTGTCAGGGTTATTAACGAGTTCTCCTGCAAGGCAATGGATCACAAGTGTAGCTAGTAGGACTATACTAAATGGTTTGCCATGATTTATTAGCCTACAGAAATCAAATTTTGTGACAAAACCACGTAAAAATACCCCCAAACCAAAATTTTCAGAAGGATTTTTGTCGGTTTTTTTTTTTCTTCACTTTGTTTTCATTCTTTTTTTCCAAAATGAAAGAAGATGAAGCCTAATCCTGGGAGACAGTACCAAGTAATTTAAACCAAGAAGTCTTACAGGCCATCAATTAATCACAGGATAAATTAACAGTGAAGAAGTATGCCAGGCATACTGATTCTTCAAAAACACTCCATGCCAGGACTGTGAAAGAAGCAGGTGTGCTAACTAAGGGCACCTGTTATTTTACTGTTGATCCAAGTATTTTGAATTCTTGTAATGCAACTTGCTAATCTCATTGTGTCAGGTAATTAGCATGCTGAGTCCTCTGGGATATTAATGGGCTAATTATACCAGCATTGTTGCTTCTATCATTAACTACTGTAGATGGCACAGAGACTTATTGCTGAAGAACAGAGAAGACATTTTCCAAGGCCAAATGCTTATTCACACATAGGCCATAAGAGGTAGCACTAGACTGACCTCAGCTTTACAAACTCACAGCTTCACCACAGCAGCTTTCTCAAAAGATGAGAGGTGTTTGTGTGCCGAAAATTCAGCTTAACCCATCAGTTCAGAAGCCTTTTACACTCAAGGACGTGCCTTTCTGGGAGGCCAACTGCTCTATTCTGCTCCCAGACAGCCAGGATTTGCTGAGCAAGCTGCTGATGGCCGAGTTGCACCACGCTGTGGAATGGACCTTACCCGAGAGGGGCTGGAGCTGGCACTGAGAAAATGAACCCTTTCCTTTGCTCACATTCAGGAGCACCATCTTCCCTGTGGCTGCCACCAGTACTTCCACGAACAGCTTGGAAAAGAGAACTGTAGGAGCGCACAGAACCAGCAGGAAGCAGGGACTGGCACGTGCCTTGCCCGGGGCTTCCATCCTGACACATGGAGGAGGAGCAGTTCCCCGTCCTCCCTTGGCTGCAGCAACCACCTCTCAAATAGGAAGGAACCATTTCCTTGAAAAGTGGAGCCACTTCCACACAAACTCACACCTTCAGCCTTGGGAGGGTACAAAGCTCCTGCTCTTTCCTTCCAGCTTGTTCCACAACAGGTGAAGGTGGAGAAGCTCCACGGGCAGCAGCTGAGCACTGTGCCACACTGAGTCCAGGTGACTGCACAAGTGAGCTGTGTTCCCTGATGTCTGAACAGCCCCTGACAGAGGCTGAAAGGAGCTTATAGTAAATTTCAGATTGTGCCCTTGGCCACAAGAACAGTGACTCCATGGAGCTGCTCAAGAGCAGAAAATTAAGTAATTAACATTTGAGATTTTCAGATTGACCCAGACTCCAGTTATGAACAGGTAGATGCTGCTTTCCATTTAAGAAGCATATTTTCCTGACAGAAACTACACACCTGATCTCATGAGCTCTTTTTCCACCGTCATGGTAATTTACACAATAGCAACATCCATTTCTAGCCCAACACAGAGCAAAAAGCAATTAAAGAAACAGAGGTCAAACCAATTCCTTCTGCAGCTGCTCTTCACTGAGGGACACATTTGGGAACAGAAAGGCTTCTTGAAAAGACATTCTTTATAGTAGAAATGCTGAAATACAGAAGAAAATTGCGTTCACTTATGTCCATTAAAAGGGTTGAATTCTTGAGAACGAGGTACATGATGTAATAAAACATTTTCACGTTATGTACTTATTGATGCAGCGCTCCTAAATGATCCACATCCAACTGACGGAGGCCTGGGTGCCACAGGAAATGTTTCTTTGGGATAGGGGCATTTCAGAAACAAATTCATCCTTTGATTGAGTGTATTAGCATCCTTGGAATGACCAGGCAGGAGCACCAACTCAGAAAATTTCCTTAAGCTGATTTCATGCTATCAGTATCATTCACGGGATGGGGACAAGCTTGAGCCTTGCAGCTGGGGCCACGAAACTTCTGCTGCATCTCCTGCAAAGCCTGTGCCAGGTGTGCTGAGCAGCTCCTCAGCAGTTCAGGCCGTGCTGCACCGCCCTGTGCAGCCACACAGCACCTCTGCTGCTGCCTCTCCAGGACTGACAGCAGGAGGATCTCAGCGTGCTGCAACAGCTGAGAGCTCCACCACAAATAATTCACTCTTCTTCAGGCACCTACACCATCACCTGCAACGCAGTTAAAACCACTTCGCTCAGAGAAAGGGAAAATTAGCAAAAACATGCCCAAGGCTGTACACAGGCAGCTGAGGGGCAGAGGAGGACACAGGTCTGAAGGGACCATGTGGCCTCTCTGGCAGAACCACAACCCTGTTGGCACTGACCCATCAACACTTCCTGCACTTCCCATTCAGCCTCAGCACTTGGTGAGGTCTCAGAAAGTGCCCCCTTCACACACCTGCCTGCTCAGGCAGGCGGTGCCTCATCCCATCCTTGGCAGGCAGGAGCCAGTGCCCAGAAGCCAGCACCCAGCCCTTTCTGTGCCCAGCACGGCCACAGCCAGCGGGGCTGAGCTGCCAGGCTAAGTAGGACTGAAAACTGCTTCTGAGCTGCTTGACATCAATATTAAAAGGCTGTTTAGCACAAAGAGGTGCTACGAGGAGCAGCAGCAGCTGGGCTAATGATGCACACTGAGAAGGTCACAGGTGTGGCCTAAATCCTGCCCCTTGCTCCTCCAGCATGGCCTGTCACATTCAGCAGAGAGGAGAGAAAAGCATGGGAGAAGATGCCGTGGTTTCCCATTTATTAATTTAATCTCCATCGGGCTCTGAAAGGCACATTAAACTCTCGCTCCAGCCTTTCCTCTGTGTGACTGCTCCCTGCAACGGCTGCTCCTGCCCAGCTCCAGAGGGAACTGGAGCTACTGGAGAACATGGCCAGGCACAGACCCATCACGCAGCTGGGTGACAGGGGACAGTGCCACCACACCCAGAGACTCTTTGGAAACCTCCCACAAGGGCAGCCCCGTGCTCTGGCAGGGGCAGCTGGGGAAGGCACCAGCCAGGAGCTCCCTGCTCTCCCCAGACCCAGGCACGGACCATATGGTGTCTGCTGCATAAATGAACCAAGTGTTCCATAACGCCAGACACAAAGGCCAAATTCTGATCTAAATTAAACAGGTGTAAATCCCCAGAAAACACAGTGCTGACATCAGTGGGTTTTTTCCATTTTTTCTGCTTTGGCTAAGATAGGATTACACAGGTTTAATCAGGGATTAGATTTTGCTTCTGAGCTCCAGATATGGGAAATAGACAGACAGCCCAACACTTCCAAAAGACACATCTAATACATGACAAGAAACAATTTTCTAGCAGTGAGTTGTCTGTCTGTCCATCTAAGAGATGTTATGGTGCTAAGAACATGATGGTATTTCAAAAGAGAAACACTTCCTCCACCTGCATTCCAGCATGGGAAAAAACCAGTTTAATTTGACTCAGATTTCTTCCCCATATCTGTGTGCAAAAGACAAAGTGCCTGAATGTTTGCTGGGTTTCCTCGTGGGAAAGCAAAAGCAATAGGAGAAAGGAGAGATGAGCATCTGAGTCAGCAAGTCAAAATGCAGATGTGTGATGAGTCCAGACACGTGGTGCTTCCCATCCCTGCAAACAGCATCTCGAGATGATCTGGTATCTCAAGGTCAGACTTCCACAGAGCCAGGGAAAACAAAACTCAGATATATTTCTGGAGAAGCCTCAGGACAAAAACTTTATCAACCTTCAACCTGCTCAGCTAATTGGGACATTTGGAAACCAGTCTGTTAATTAAAAAAATACCACTGGAAAGCCTCATTATCTCTCTATCCTGTTAAAACAGGCAGCACTGCTTCAAAAAGAAAACATTTTTGTGAAAGTATCCCAATACCCAGGACTACACCATTACCAATACACACCAACAATTACTTCTTTTTTCCCCTTTAAAAATACAAACTTCATTAAATGGTCCCCAGATTTTCCTAAGAGGCCAAGGGAAAATGAGCCAACAGAGGAACCAGGTATATTGCTATTGAACAGCAACCTGTTATCTTAATCAAGTACTGCCTATTCACTGGGAGTGAATTAGAGCCCTGGGATAAAGCATTCAAGTTATCCAGGGGTCTGAAGACACGTTGTTACAGCACTTGGGGCAGAGGTGGCTGATGGCATCACCAGGGCTCCTCTGCTGTAGCCACTGAAACCACAGGTACAGGTCTGCAAAGTCTCAACACTCTCAGGAACAAAAATACTCAAAAAAGGAAAAGAAATAAAATGGAAAAATTGGTTCTAAATCTTTACAAAGAACAGAGACATTGTCAATTTTTAAAACATACTGAAAAGTGAGCAGTATCACAAAATCCTACCAGAAGACTGAGTGCCCATGAGCTGCACCCTCAGCCAGGACTGACAGTGAGGATCTCACCAGTGAAGGTCATACACATATCAAGGTCCATCTCTCCATCAACAAACAAATCCTGGCCCAGCCTGCCTCCCTCTCCCAGGCAGAGCATCCTGCCCTGGGAGCCATGGCCACCTTCCACACAGAACGGGGCAGTGGGATGAGCCCCAGCACTGCTCCCCATCAGACACCACCAGCCCCAGCGCTGCCCCAGCTCCAGCTACACCCCCAGCCAGCTCAGAAGGCAAAGCAGATTTTCTCTCTATAGCTGCACAGAGAGCACCCAGAACATGAAGATGATTTCTCCCTCTTTGAGGACTCTGCTTGTGTCACAAGCCCCGAAGATCCTGCCATGCAAACACGTCCAAGAGCTTATTTACATGGAGAAAGACACAGTCACCACAAGGACCTCAGGGAGACAAATATCCCCCAACTGTGAGTGCTGAAGGTTGTCTTTTTTATGGTAAGTGATGAGAAGATGCTAAGGAGTCACCCAGACACAGTTTGCCCTGGAGTGCTGGTGGTTTTTACTGGGCCATCTGGGCTTTACTGCAGTGCAAACAGCATTGCTGATGATGGTTATTAACAACATTATAATCATTAACAAAATACAGCAGTGCTCAGGTTTCAGGGGTTGTCTACCTTCCTGCTGCACAGCCCCAGCTTTCTGAAGGTTAGCCTGAGATTTAGAGGACAGCCCAAAATCCCTCGGCGGGGAGAGCACGGGGTCTCTGGGTGCCCAGCACCCAGCCCTCCAAAGCACAGAGGCTGCACTTGCATCTCAAATCTTCTTTTTTCTTCTTGGAAATGACCTTGGGCAGCAGCTGCCAGCCCTGCTGTCAGGGCCAAACTCCACTTTCCCCTTGCCATCAGACAGAGAGTAACTAACAGCTCTGTTCACACGTGTGCATGGTTAGAACACCCTGCCTTTCAGAGCCTGCCCCATTTCTCTGCAGGAGGTGAGCCTGTGACTTGCCTGCACTCAAGCAGAAGATGGCACATGAGGGATACCTGTCAGGTTGTCAAAAAAACCCCAGAAAGTGGAAAAAAGAACAACCCAAAAGAGTGCATTTCTGTTACAATACGTATGTGGCTGCTCATTACCTAGACAACATGTCTGATGAAGTAAATGAAAATCAAACATCCTCTCCACCAGCTGTTGCCTCACTCATCTTGCTTTGTTTTTGGTTTTCTTTGTTTTTTTTTTTTGTCAGGACATTAGACTTGTTATGAGTATCAGTGCCTTTCCTGGTTTCCATCCCTTTAGGTGAGAAGCTGTGAACAGACAATACTTGCAGCAGCAATCCTGACCCTGGATGCTTTTTCCTGGAGAGGACATTTCCACCAGAGCTCATCCCACCTCATTCCAGGCACTGAACTGGGACATGTGAGGTAGTGACAGCTCCAGTAAGCATCTGAGAAGGAACAGAGGGGAAGGCAGGGAGACAGCTTGTACAAGGTGTCCTGCACCAGTGTGGGAGGAGAAGCATTTTGGTCTGTAAATGCCAATAATTTACAGTATTGAATCCTTGTATGCCTGAAGAGGAGGAAAGATCAAAGAACCAGCACCATCACCCCCTCCTCCAGTCTTGGCTAATGCAGAGCTCTCCCTGTGCACATCTTGGAGGCACCCAGGGCCCCTCTCCAAATCCAGCTGTGCTTCAGCCCTGAGTTTGGTCTGGAGTTCAGCTCTCCAGAGCACCACCAGGAAAGCAGAGATGGTGCTTCACCATATGTCTTCAATGTTTGCATACACAGTCCTTGCTAAATCACAGCAAAACGGTGCAGAAATCCATACCAGAGTGCACTAAACACAGACAGCTTGATTCAAGATGCACAGGAGGAAAACACACAGGGGGGAAAGAAAATTAATCTTACTTTGTGTGGATAGTGCCTCCCCTTGCAGAGTGGTACCAGCCCCACGCGGAGGCAGGAGCCCCAGCTGATGGGAACTGGCAGAGTTCCAGGGCTTTGCACTGAAGCCAAGCCAATGTAAAGACAGCTGCACACTGGGTCCAAAATACGAAGCCACAATAAAGATTCCTTTAAATTACTGAAGACATACTCACTTCTGGCTCCCATGACTGCTTTTACAGCTCTCTCTCTCTCCATTCAAAGCATCATCACCCACCCTTCAAGCAGGATTATTTTGCTTTTCAATTGGACTTTGACTCAACAGCAAATTTAATTAACTGACCTAATGGACTAGAGCTGTGGATTAAAAGAGAAAAGAAATAAAAAACAATTCCAAACAAAACACACAACAGAAAGAACCACCACTGCAGCTAAAAAGAACCCCAAAGCACCTAAGTTAAAAAAACAACAAAACTATGTCCCTGCTATGGAGAGATGCGAAACAGAGATCCTCACATTGCAAGATAATCAAGAACAAATGTTTGGCAGCTTGGGTATCTTTTACCAGAAGACCCCAAAGCCCTCCACGGGTCCTTAAGCTGCACGATACTGTGAGGTGCCAGGAAGGAGCTCAGTGGGGAGCACCACAACCCCCTTCCCACAACTTCAGATACTCATTTCAGCAGAACCCCACAGATGCACACAGGAATAAAACACGCCTGCACCAACATCAGGAGCAAATCTGTCACTTGGACAAACACTGACTGTGGCTCAGCATCTTCACCACCACCACGTCCCCTGACCCAGAGGTCCTTGTGACAGACAGTGCAGGCAGGGAAGCAGCAGGAGGCTGTGCACACAATAACGTGACCAGCAGCCCTGGCTCCAGCTCTCTGTTGGCCACACAAACCACACATCCCACACCAGAGTGTCCCAGGCACAGCAGAAGCACCAGCCCAGGCAGTGCTGTGCCCACACCTCACTCTTCACTCCAAGAGCAGCCAGGGGAACCTGGCCCCACTGCTCCCTCCCAGCTTTGGAGCTGCTGGGGACATTTCTGGCCTGGGCTTATTTATTGCAACATTCAAAGCAAGCAATATGCCACTTAGAGAATGAAGCCCCACTTAGGAGGCTCAGCGCTGAACCCCGACTGCGTGACATGGGCTGATGAATCAGCCAACTTCCCGTTGGCTCCTCTGGGAATACACTCCTTTGCACAGAAAAAAAATACTCCGAGATCCACTCTTTAATCGTGACTTCATTCACTGTGCTGAGGAGCAGCGTGTTCCCCTCACCCTCCCAAGTGCACAGAGCTGCCACTCTCTTCACTTCTTCTGCTTCCAGCAGGAAGAGGGGAAAACAGAGAATGGAGTGATTCACGCCTGTCACAAGATCACCTGATGGAAGCTTCCAAGAACAAACTCATCACTGCACATGCAAGGTACAGTCAGGGTGACATGCGTGCAAAGCAGTGATTAATTACAGGTGTTTTTCTGAGGAAATTTCTGAGCATGAAGGGCAAAATTTAAATTGCTGATTAGCATCATTTTTTGTTATAACATATTTGAAAACAAACTAATGGGTTGGAGCCTCCTTGAACCAGCTTTGACACTTGTATCTTCCGTGTAAAAAGTAAAATTAAAAACTGCTTCAAAATACATCCTTTCAGAAGCAGATTCCTTTCTCTTCATTAAAAAAAAAAAAAAAAAAAAGGTGGGTAATGGGTGGAAAATTGTCAAAAAAAGTGTTTGTGAAGCTTGAGAGCCCAATGTGGTAGAGGAGAGGGGGTCCCACCACCCAGCCCCTCTGATCCTGCAAGAAGGTCTGACCCCGCTCCTGATGGTGCCTGAGCTCCAGAGCTCCAGAGCTCCATAGGGCAGCTGAAGCCATGGCATGGGAGGGAAACCCACCCTCCACAGGGATCCCTGCAGCCCTGCTCAAGACTTTCATGGTGGGAAATGGCAGAGAATGCCACCAGCCTCAGCAGGTCCCTGGCGTAGGACTGCAGCCCAGCCAGGGACATCCCTGTGCTCTGCCACTGCTGCTCCCAGCAGCAAGGCTCTACTGCCTGCCTTCACGCCTCGAGAACAAAAATAGGAGACTCAGAAACTGCTTAAAAATAAAAATTCCTATCCTAGCCAAGAATTCCCAGTGCTGACAAAGCTCTCAAAGAGCGAGGTCAGCTCTGAGACTGCTCGTGGCCCCCAGGCTCTGTGGTCTGTGTCCATCTGAGCTGTGCCACGCAGGGCTTGGCACTGAGTCCCAGCCCTTTAGGAACAAAGGCATGAGCAAACCCTGCTCACAGAGCAGGAGGTCAATGGGAAACACCTCCAGCTGCATCCTCTCACCAGCCAACCACATCAAGTACCAGAAGTTACTCTGCCAGTGCCTGGGCTCTGTGATCGCTCACCACTGTCCTCTCATTCTTCTCACTCCTGACTTTATGCCCAGGTTGGTTGCCACTGAGAGGAGCAATTAATGCTGCTCCTCTTCCTCTGCACAGAAGCATTTCGAGTGGGACCAGCTAAGCACAGGGCTGACCCCCAGCCAGACCCAGCTGTTGGGTGGCACTGCTGGGGACAGTTTCTGCAGAGGACACAGTGCTAATTAAGCTTCCCCAGAGAGCCCAGTGTAGGGTGGGACCAGCAGCATCCTGCACTGGCTCATCTGCACACCCACAGCTGCTGCTTTGCTCCCCTCAGAGCCAAGCACCACCACAGTTACCTGTGAACACCAGGCTGGCATTCTCCAGCTCTTCCTGTGGAACCTTGAAGCTGAAGGACTCGTTGTAGAAGGGATCTATCGTGCCCCTCATGCAGGACGTCTTCTTGGTTTTCGTTAATTTTAATCCGTGCACGAGCTGAATTTTCACAAAGGGATCTGGCAAAAAGCACAAAGCACAGGCTCTGTGTTATGGGGATCGTGAGTCAGCACCCCTGTTCATCAGGGCTGGGCACCACGGGGATGGAATGTGCTGGGGAACAGCCTCTGGAAATGTTTGGGACTTGCACCCCCGCACTGGTCCCAGAGATTTGCAGTGGGGACAAAAGCCAGGCAGCTGGATTAAAAACAGTCCCTGCCAAAACTACAGGTAATGGCAGCCTTGACAGAGACCAAGCACACTGTTCCTTTTGGAAATGCCAGTGTTCTGGCAGCAGCAGAGGCTGGGGCAGGGAACATGGAAGAACACCTGAGGGCACAGGGACGAGCAGTTCCCATCCCGAGTGCTCAGAGCCAGCAGGGAGCAATGCCCACGGGCTGCCACAGAACTCAGCACAGGGAGATCAAAGCCCCTGGTTCCTCACCTCGGCCTGGCTCGCAGAGTTTCACTTTAAATCTGGCAAACCCTGCATTGTATCTCAGGGTAAGAGTTGCAAACGCTTTCATTACTCTTGGCCATACATACAAGACAGACATCAGAGCCTTGTATCACCAGGAACCGAGCGTCAAACCCCCCTGGGCCCCCCACAAATTGCAGCCTCACTGCTCTGCTTTAAAGAACACATAATCTGTGCATGAGTAATGTGAGCAATGCACTGCCCTTTACCTGAACCTTGGCTCATGTCTGTCTGAAGAAGCTGTTTTGCTCTAATGATGTCCACGTTCAGTCTTCCTGCACTTGGTAGGTAGTTTAGTGACAATAGCAGCTCTCCCAGCTCCACTTCATTCTGCAGGGAAAAGAGAATGTGGAAATTTAGAACAGAGCTTGGAGGGGAAGAGAAGGAGAGAAATTAAATAAATCCCATTTGTCTAAGTGCCTGAAAAATGAATTTTAGTCACGCTTTGAACTGCAACCAAGAACCATCTGGTGGTACCTCGTGCTAAGCAGAAACAAGAAAGAAACTATCCCCAAATGAAGATCCTTCTCTAATCACCAATCCTTCACCAGCTTCCCAGCAGCCATGCAAAGAGGTACAAGGTCAGTGCCCCTGCTCCACTCTTCATGGTTCCAGGTGGTTCTGATCTCACCAAAGTGCAGAACACAGACCCACTGGAGAAGACATTCTCTTTCCTCCCCAGCCCCCACGGGCCACACCAGCCCCTTGGGAAGTTCGGGCATGCAGGGGTTAATGCATCCCTAGGTCACAGCAAGGCAGTTCAGAGGAGACATACCCTTGGCATCTCCCAGAGCCCACGGCACAGCACAACTGTGCCCTTGCTGATCACCAGGCTGCACCACACCACAGCTCCACATCAATACAGCTGCTCAGCCACTATTTCTTTTCCTTTTACTTAATGATGCTTAAAACTAGTAACTAAAGAGCTGGAGAGCTCCCATCACTGCTCCTCAGACGTGAGGGTTTAAAACAACCTCTCTCCCCTTGCATGACCTGGCTCTGAGAGGCTCTGTCAGATGCAAAACACACACACTGAAGCAGCTCTGGAGACTGAACACACACCAGGCAGGGCAGTGACCCACCTGCCCAGGGCCAGGTCCTCGCAGGAGTGCAGAGCTAGGGCTTCATCCCAACAGTCCAAAACCAACCTCGATCAGGTGTCAGAGCCCATTCCCAAGAGGAAAAGGGACTGCAGTGCTACTGCAATCCTAACCAAAAGCTTAAATATCCTTACTGATACCCCAAATATTAGATTACAGAAACCAGAGACTAAAGGGCTGGGTAGACAGTAAAGTAAAAGGCTCTCAGGACAGTCACAGCCTGAACTGACCCAAAGAACAGCACACGAGGCACAATCCCTGCCAAAGACATCAGTGGCTCGGGGAAACTGAGGCTGGGGCTGCTGGGAAACCCAACCAGGAAAAGCAACTGATTTCTCACCCCAAATTCCTTCTGTCACAGCAGCTCATGGGTCACGCCACACAGTGCCCACACTCACATCTACCACATGCATTTTCTTTTGCTGCTACAGTATTTTTGCTTCATGGAGAAGGCGCCTGCCTTCCACCAACCTCAGCCAGCTCCCATATCAGAGAGCTGTTCAATATATGATGCTTTAAGTTCGTTCCATCAGAAAGCCACTCCCCAACACAGGCCTGACCCAACATGCACACAACACTCTCAGCTCTGGTGAGGCCAAGCCACACCTACACACACTGTGGTGCTCTGTGGCTGCACAACGTAAGGATCTAAGAGTCTCTCATCCAAGGTGGTCCAAACACCATCTAATTAATGTAAACTATCATCTCTCATTTGATTTTGCCCAAAAATGCTCCTCTCAGGTCTGTGGCTGGAACAGCCTGCAGACACGTTTCTTGTCAAGAGCAGTGACTTTTAATCCTATTCCCAGGACAGGATGGAAGCATCGCGGTGCCCACACCACCCTCAACAGGAGCCACATGAGGTGGCCCTCGACCCCAGCTCGTTTTTTGCAACATATCAACAACATTTTTAACAGACCCAGTCCTCCTCCCACTTGCATTCACTGCTGGTCAGATTCCATTCAGGCTCAAATTGCTAGAAATTCAGGTGCATTTGGACAGTGCAAATTAGGAAACTGATCAGTGATTTCATTACCTGCTGGGGAGAGACAAACAGCTCTGGCTGCAAATACCAAACTTGTGGCCCAGCCAGGTGGCAGGCTGGCATGGGGCAGTGATGTAGGACCTTTCAAGTCACCTCTGGCTTAGAGTACTGAAAATCTGCATTAAGATTTGGGATAATTACTTCTGGAGTTGTCCATTGATGGAACCTGTTGACCTTATCCATGAAATAAGGCATTTCCTGGGGCCAGGGAGGAGCCATGAAGCTCAGCAAGGGAAGGCAGATCTCCACGCTTCCAATTCATTTGCATTTATGTTCCATTAAAAAAAAAAAAAAAGCCTGATGTTGTACAGTGACAGTGTCAGGCTGGATCTGTAACACCCCTGAGGCACTGGCAGGAGAACCATGTCCCAGCACCCCTGCAGAGATTATGGAAGGAGCCACTATAGTGTAACCATCACACTGCTGCTAAACCCACCCAGCCTAGCAGCAGCAGGAGCAGGACCTCACTTTCTGTAGGACCTAACCTAACAGGGATATTGACACCTCTAGAAACATCCTTTCGGCTATCTGGGCTTAAATTTGAGCAAGGTGAGATATAAAGTGCTATATTCTTAAGTGTGATCCACCAAAGACAGCAGACAGACTATTGGCAGCTTTAACCAGTCTCAGACCAAGCCTGATCTCCCAAATCTCAACAGCTCCTTCTGCTTTTCTAGAGGGCCCATATTTGTGTTAATTATTTCGAGGGAAGGTACACACAGCCCCTGCCCCAGAGGCCACGGCAGGGTGGGTGTGCTCAGAGCCAGGGGAGGAGCAGCCCCACTGCAGGGAGAGCAGCAGCAGCAGCAGCAGCAGCAGGAGGCGTTTGCAGCAGGGAGCCCAGGCTCCCGGACAGCTCACCTCCCGACAAGTGACTCAGCCTTTTCAAGGCACTGAATGCCAGCAGCCAGCTGCCTCTGGTATTACAAATGCATTCATTCTAGCTTGGCCTCGAGGATCTGGGAAACACGCTCCAAGTGCTGCCCCGGTGCCCTAGGGGATGCCAAACACACAGCAAAGTGAATCGGTGGCTGGCACTGCCCCCACGCTCACCAGCCTTCCCCCGTGCTTCAGTCACCTGCCACAACTTAGCAAGCAAGCAAACAATTCTCCGCTTGCTCCAAGAAGCCAGAGGTCCAAGGCAGGAGGTTTAAGTTCCCTGTGCTTTTCCCAGCAAGCTCACGCCATGGCTGCCTCTGCTGGTGTGACACTGCTCGCCCACAGCTGGCAAACACTGCGCCGCAGGAGCAGCCAGCCCCAGCCCAGCCCTGGCTCAGAGGCGCCCTGTGCAGGCACAGCAGCACCACCCCTGTTCTGCCTCACGCTGGAGCATCCCCAGGGCTCAGGTTCGTGTGGGGCTGAGCTGGGAAGAGGGGATGCGAGCCCACGCAGGAGAGCTGCCATCGGCACACTGCTCACCACAGGGCAAGGAAGTGCCTGAATTTTACCTTTCCTAGGTCTTTTCCTCAGGAAACTACAAGGCTGTTGGTTTTGCCGTCAATGTTTGGCTCACGGCAGGCAGCGTGCAGAGGTGCCCTCAGCGCTAAGGCATCGCTTCAGTTCCCATTAT
The DNA here is from genome assembly GCA_013397795.1 of Orthonyx spaldingii. Classification (NCBI taxonomy): domain Eukaryota; kingdom Metazoa; phylum Chordata; class Aves; order Passeriformes; family Orthonychidae; genus Orthonyx; species Orthonyx spaldingii. The sequence continues at coordinate 19,276 of VZTJ01000306.1, forward strand.
TATGCTGATGACGCGCTGAGTCCTGCGAGAGCCCAGGTGACCCTGGAAAAGCAATTTCCTGTTTGGTGAGACGCCGGAGTGACACCCAGTCTGGGTGGCTGAGACTCTTCTAAAGCTCTGATTAACATTTCGCTCCCGGCTGTTCCTCTCCGCAGCTGTGCTACACAGCCAGCTTGGATTTGCAGCCTTGGGCTCGCCCGTGATCCAGAACCTTCTCCAGGTACGCCGGGCCTGAACCCAGAAATTCTGAACCAGAATTTTTTCTGTTATTTTATCTCATCTCTGAAACACAAAGAGGCTCCCTCAAAGCAAGATGAGCTTCTAATTAATGCCACTCGCACATCTGGTTTGGACCAGGTAATTCCTTCCTCACAGCCCCCGCGACTGTTCCTCGTGCGTTGCTACAACACCAGCAAAATCCTGCAGCTGAAACCCTTCCCACCAGGAACCAGAGCACATTACATCAGCACAGACAGCTTTGCATCGCTCCTAATGAAGTTTCAGATTGATTTTCCTCCTCAAGGTTATCTGTGTTGATACCTCCAGGCACATTAGAAAACTGATGGTTTAGAACAGTTTGCTCCACCAGGCTTTCCACAGCATCCTGTGACACAGCCACTGTTTTGGGAAGGTTGAGCTATTAACGATCAGAACCTGAGAAAAAAAGTACTTACCAATGAATAAGAGCAGTGTTTCCTACATAACAGACACCAACTGGATGCACAATGAAGAGCCACAAAATCCCTTCTAAAGTCCGTCTTTGCATCAGTTTGGATGGCCATGAGAAAGCCTCTACTGTGCAAAAAGCTTTGGGAAGAAGATGTCCTATGGAGAGGTCCTGCCCCTGGACCCCACCAGCCCCTCCTCTGGGCTCCTCCCCAGCAAAACACCCCACAGCATCCCAGTCCTCTGCAGGAAGGGCGAGGAGTGAACAGCACTGAGGAAAGGATGAGGTGACCAAGAAGACAGATAAGATAAAGAGAAAGCAATCAAGAAGAAAACTTTTTCAGTGCTGGAACTTTAAAGTCTGAAAAAGGAAAGGAGGAAAAAACCCACGGAAATGGAACTGGGGGGAAATAACCATACAGAGTGAAAGAAAAGAGGATAGTAGAATAACACAAGCCAAAATATGAAAACAAACCACAGGTTAAGAGCTAAAAATGTTGTTACCATGATGGAGAAAGATCCATCACGGCATCCCATCACAGTTCCCCCAACTCCAGTGACCCGCAGGGGGGGAGTATCCTGCCCTCTGCCAGGCTTTGCCTGGGGCGTCTCCTCCACTGGCCACTGGTAAATTTCCAGGGTGATTTTAACACCCTGCTGATGAGCAAACATGGCCCCATGTAACTATCCTGAACACCAGAACTGACAGGTCATTCCAGTGCACTCGTAGTAAGAAGTTTAAAAACCAAGTCCAACACGTACGCCCTCTACTATAAAATGGCTTAATTTGAGGGAAGAAGGAATTTCATGCTGTTTTCCCACCACAACCAGGCTTTTTTTTTTCCTTTGCAGAATGATCTCCAAGCTCTCATTACTGCTGGTCTAAAACATTTATTCCTGCCCACTCAAATCTGCCAAAAGAGAAATGAATCATATGTCAATAAAACTTGGGGTCCTGAACATGTGCTTCAGAATTAGTTTCAGCAGCGAAATATGTGAATCTGAGCCCAGCTACAGCAACGCCTGCCAACTTCATTCATGGTAATTAAGCAAAGCCACACACATTTCAGGGGATATTTAAGGAGTGCAGAGTGTTCCTATGGGGACTGGACTCAAGAGCCTTTCCGTGAGCAGCTACTGCGCTTTAGAAAGGCATTAATTACCCTGCAAGAGAAATCCTCCCAGAACCACCAAGGATAAAGAATCTGGCAATACCTGCACTGACATTTTCTGCAAGGAGTAAGTCCTTCTGCTTAGCTGCTGGCTCTGATGATGCATTGGGTGGGAGCTCCCCCGTGCCTCTGCTTTGGGCTCGATCCCCCTGAACGCCGAATGCGTGATCCAAGCTCAAGAAGTGTTTATGTGCAGGTGCAATCTTCTGCCTGAGGCTTGGCACCCAGGAGTTTGTGGCACTGGTTCCTCAGGCTGAGAGGAGAGCCCACTGCTCACCCACACTCGGGTTCTCTGGCCACCCACTGCTGACCACGAGCGGGACAGGGCTGCACGGCCGCCTCCTGCACCCAAGGAAAGTGCTCTGGCTGTTCCCTCACAAGCAGCTCCATGAGCTGGTAATGAAGATATTCCTCCAATAATGAGGAGCTGTACATCCCACCCACAGGCCTAAGGAGCTTATCTTGGTCCAGCTCTCAGTGGAGCCAACAGAGCTGTTGGCTGTAGAAGCTGGGCCATGCCTCACCTGGGGGAAGCTCACTGTCCCTGCTGACACTGCACACACCAGAAGATTCCCGGCTTTCCCCACCTTTTGCAGCTCCCTGGTGCTGGCACAGTCCTGCACCAAGGCAGTGTTCCAGCTCTGGGATGATGGAACTCAGTGTGGTGGTGGGACAAGGACTCAGCACCTGACCTTACCAGCACACTCTGTGCCAAGGGCTTCCAGGTGGAGACAGCAAAGTGCAAAACACACGTTCATCTTAACTCCTGTCACTTGGCCACTTCCTCTGCTCTTCCACAAAGCCTGCTGCCCTCCCACTCCCACCTGTATGAAGAGAAAACTTCTCCACAGCTCCTGCCATCTGGATTCACTTTCCTCCATCTCTCCAGCTCACGATGTTTCTGTCTATAAATTCCAGCAAAAAAAAAAAAAAAAGTCATGTATTTTGTGTCTTTCATGCTCACATATCATGCCTATGACTGTCTGTGCTTCTCTCCCTCCTGTTACTGGTTTTCCAAGCACCTGCTTCAGCCTTTTCTCCTGGCTGTGGGGTGCTGCCAGCTGCTGCTCCGTGTCACAGCCCTGGGGCAGCCAACCCAGACTGGCAAATTTTCCTCCACTAATGAGCAGAACTGCACCACAGCACCACTGTGGTTTGTGTTCCTCTCCAGGATCCAAGGACACCTTCTGCAAAGTAAAATGCAACTGCACGTAGATATTTTTTTGGTCCCTGTCTATCACCATCTCTCAACACAAAGCACACTTCAGCAGGCTCAGGTTCAATCCAACAAGAAACTGATAAAGGCTGTCTGTCCCTCAGCTAATCAAGCAAAAAAGTGAGAAGTATAAAAAAATTTGTCAACATGTCAAATCTATCATTCCACAGGCAGAAGGTTCCGTCTAGTAATAAAAAAACCTCAGAAATTTCTAGCACAAATATCACTTTTATCAAAAGACATTAAAATGTATTTTTTCAAAGCAGTAAGCTTTATTGTTTTGCGTCTTCCAGGATTCATCTCAACCCTTTGATCAATGCATTTAATCACCACTAGGATGAAACACGCCTCACTCAATGAACTTTAAAAATTTTATCACTGGTATCTTCTTCCCATATTTTCTCAAATGTCACCCCTGGATGTCCTGTATGAGCACTGTTGTTCCCGTTACAGTTGCAGCCTGCCAGCTGAGGTAAAACCAGCAGAAAGTATGAAAGGACCACTTTACTCATCAAAGTGTGGAGGACTTTTTGCTTACGTTTTTCCACATGATGGCACGGGGATAAATGCAAAAGGCTTCTAAGCCTACCCATTCAAATGGAGTTTTGTCCTTCTCCTTCCTTTTATAAATATCAGAAATGCCAACTTCTGCATAAATAATTTATCTTGAATGCTGGTGAAGCAGACAGCACTGCTGAAAACAGCAGCAGCTTTCAATGAAACTCTGGAGGGGAAAAAGAAGAGCTGGCTCTGAGCTTGGCACACGAAGGCAGAGATGATTTTTTCTAATCAAGGTCTGTATTAGCTGTGGAATGAGTCCATGTTACTCAAAGAGATGCAACATACAGAGAAGTATTTATCATGCAAAAGTAGGGGCCAGGGGGGAGAAGCAAAGGTGGGAATCACGGGAGGATAATGGGCTGCAAAGAGGAGGGCTCTGCCCTCAGATACACAACACACAGCCCGTGATGAACTGCTAATGCCAAAAATAGGAAAAAGAAAATTGTTGCAGGCATTTGTAAATGAACATTTGGGGGAAAAGCTGACAGCGAGAGAATGCCAGGGACACAGTTTAGTGGTGGCCTTGGCAGTGCTGGAATGATCTTAAGGTCTTTTCCAAACTAAACAATTCTGTGATTTTCCTTATGAATCACTTTGTAACAACTGCCCCCTTGCCCCCCACTGCCCCTTTACTGAGCCAAACAGACCCCACTGGCACAAAGACATGTCCTACATAAACACACACTCAGGGACCCCCATGATTTTGACTTGTGCACAACTTTCAAAACTTTCCCTTCCTGCCTGAACATTTTTCAAGCTAATCCCACAACGCCTCTCCTTCTGCTACAGGAAATCCAGCTGGCTCTCCTGCAGTTACCTGGAGCCTGCTCTCCATCCCCTTATGCCATGCAGCAGCTCTGAGCAAGAGAAAAAAGTGCTCCCAGCCCCTCTGCACACACAGAGGGGGCAAAGCAGAGTCAGAGACCCAGCTGGCTTCACTTACAAACACTGCTTGTGTATTTCCCTTCCTCAAGGGTCTGATCACAAGTTTCCACTCCAAATCAGACTCTTGAACCCACAATGTAAAACAGCAGTGAGGCCAATGATTTACTGTTCATTTAATCCAATACCCCTGGCTATGGTACCTTTCTAGGTGAACACCTAAAAATCAAAGAAAAAGTGAACCATCCAACTTCACAGAGAGTTCAACTCAGCAAAGACTCTAAAACTTGGAAATTGCAGTTGCAGAGCTAGAAAGGAACTGGGAGAGGCAAACTTGTTACGCCAAGCTCATGTGATACTCCTGTCCTTAGTACAAACATCTGAGATGCTGTTCACAGTATGTTGTTAGTTCTTCACAAATTTCTGCGCCTCTAGCTATGTGGGTGACACCATGAGTGACAAATTTGGTATTCTTGGCTGCAAAGCTCAGATCTTTCCACTGACCAGCCCTTTACCTGGCTGGCAAGGAGGTGGCCCTTTCCTGAGAACAGAGATGAAAGCACACAGACCCTCTGCATCTCCTCTTCCCATCCCACTGGATGGCTGAAATGCCCCAAATACGTGCAACATTCCACTTGCATCAGACAAATATTTCTGGCAAATTTAGTTATTTCAGGGATCTGATGAAAATAAATCTACCACTCCTGTGCAGATTTTTGCTCGTGCATTATGCCACAAGTCTGTGTAGGTTTAATCTTCTGCATGTTTTATTGAATCAAATCATTACTGAACTGGCACCAGTGGTTCCCCTCACGTCCTCAAAGCACAGGAGTGACCTGGGTGGGACGGTGTCACTGGACTCCTGAGAATGGATGCAGGCCACTGCAGTGACAAGAAACACCTCCCCAAAGGTGCAGACTTCCAGAGCAGACTTGAGTTGTTCTCATTTAAGCTGACATAGGATCTTTGGTCATGACTATTACAGCTCCTCCACCTCACACTGTTAGTTATAAAACCACATTATTCCAACCCAGCAGATGCTGTATTAACAAGATGACAACTACTAATTAGAAACAGCATTACTTGCCAACAGGCAAAGGAATCACACACACACACACAAAACCCCCAAACAGCGAGAAAAACTGTGGCAATAATCTGATAAATTCTGTTACCTGAGAACTAGGCACAAGGGCTTTCCACCAGTGTCCACCTTTCACAAGGTCTACATCGCTCAAGGGCATTGACACTTTGCCAATAACACAATGGCGTGAGAATTTGTCAAAATCCACTACAGTTAAAAGCAGAGTTCTTCTCTGGGCTTCTAAAAAGGGGATTTCAAATGTGTACCTCTCCTCAAACACTGGGTTCTGCGTTTTGCGTTTCACTCCAGTCTGCTTGGAGTTCTTCTGGTCAGGCAGAAGGCAGATCTTCACGTAGGGATTGGAGTGAGCCATGTCTTGCCTTGAGCCATCATAAGAAATTGGAGGAGGCAGATCTTTGGCCTCAATGACTCTCACTATTAGATAATTATGCAACAGATCATACTGTGTGCTAAAATGCAGCATGCCCAGCTGGTACTTGGACAAGATCTCCTCATCTGTCAAGGAGTCCATATCGTCGCTGTTTGAGTCAAGGGAGTACAGCCTTGGTTCAAATTTTCTAAAATAGTCATCTGGGGTGTAGGTTTTTCGCAGGACAGTTGGCTGAACTATTTCCTTCTTAGCTCCTATTACTCCAAACTCGATGGGTTTGATGTCAATTAGCGGAGAACTTGGCCTCCTCGACTCCAGACCTGAAGGAGAGAAAGGCACAAATGCGATTGTTAGAAACTCGGCTGAAGGAATTACGGTGCACATCAGCTTTGGGTGCAGCTCGTCTGTGTCCGTGCAATGCCAGCACAGGCTCCACAGCTGGGCTTTTCCCCTTGCACTGCCAACAGCTAACAGCACCCTCAGCTACGCTGAAGCACGAGCTCGCCTACACTTTTCCCTCCCTGTCCATTTTCATGTGCAATTACCACGCTCATGCTTCAGCAAGAAAAACAGGGGTGGCCCCTTCCACTGTGCTCCTGCAAAACAGGATGAGATTTTAATCAATGCACCTTCAACTTGACTTGGTTCCCTGTCTGAAAGATGAAAGAGCAAGCACTACAGTTTGATTTTCTCCCCCACAAGAATTGCATTAATGTTGGAAGGGCGGCCTTACTTGAAATCCGCCGCGTGAGGCTGTAAGTGGACCGTGATGTATCTGACGACGACCGCCTTCTGTCAGGGGAAACATCCTGAAGAGTGGGAGGCAGCTCGCTGATTGCATTATCAGAGTCTCCATCTTTGTCCTCATTCTGGCTGCTTATCCTGTTACAACGAGAGACCTTTGGATGATTCAACCCAGCACAAGGAGAAGACACAGAATAACAGCGTGTTCTGGCATTCTGGGGCTGATCCTGGGTGCTCGTCCCTCCATGCTGTGGGGTATCTCCTGATCTATCTGCAAGCAAAAGGCTGAGCAACTGACTTCAGACCTATGTAAAAAACAGATTCTTTGTCTTTCTGCCTGTCTTTGAAACAGAGTTTTATCAGTTATTAGAGCACGACACAGGCCACTAAGGCACGTGGAACTCAGATGTTGATCAGAAATATTATATTTCTCTCTAAGGAAAACAAAAGAAAAAACCAAAACCCCACAAACCACAAACCTCAAACAGTAGCTTCCTGCTGTAATTCACAGCTACACTTTGGAAGCACAGACTTCACTAGGAATGAACAAGGACAGAAAACCACCATGCTCAGATATCCCTAACCTACCACACACCTCCAGGTAAAATACTGCAGGTTTGCCAGTCAAGTTCCAAAACTTGATCTTATAAACACAATTCATTCTTTGCTATTTATTGGCATGCCCTTTTAAATAATTGGCTGCTTTTTATCCACTTCTATAAACCAAACGTGATTCTCACCAGACAGTAATTTTACTGCCCAGGGGTCTCGGTGGGAGCAGGGAAGTTGGCAGGATCTAAATGACAAAACAAGTTTTGCAGCATCTTTGAGAAGATTTCACAGAAGACTGGCATCATAGAGAAGTCCACATGTAACTCCCATTTCAGTTTGTTTAAATGCATATGTGTATACTCAAGTTGTTTTTATATAAAACAACATTGTGGTTAAAAACCCCAACATGTCACAGCTGCAGTGGCTCCTGAAAGAAGTGAGGATCTCCCAACTTTGAGTGAAAGGAAGGCAGGAGCAGACACTAACAACTACAGGAGAGAAAGTCTCAGCTGTGTGCTCAGAGGGGAGTGCTGCTGATGGAAATGAAATCACACAATGGGTACATGACGTGTGCTGCATCCTGCAAAACAGCCAATCCCTGAGACAGCAAACAGCAGCAGATCACAACAGCACGAAATGAGCAAAGCAAAGGGGAATTGTGTGTGAATTTTGCTTCCAATCCACCCTTTCTGTGTGCATGGCTCAGCTGGGTATAAATGAAATATATTGAATCATTTTCATTAGTAACCAGTGACTGGAGTAGAGCAATTGACACATTCTGCAAAAAGCAGTCAACTTGCAGAAAATCCTGACAAGCATAAATAAACAAACAAACAAACCCCAAAAACAAACTGGAAATTCTTATCCAACCCCACAAAGTTCACAGCAGGATCCATGCAAATCTCACCAATTCAGACTTACACAAATCATACACACACAAAAAAATTAATTCTGTTAATAATCAAAAACAAACCCTCTGCTCAAAGGGGCGTACAGTATTTGCACAGCTCTGCAGCCCATTAAAGGCAGTCCAAACCATACATTTTGATATATAATCAACACTTGGAACACAAATAGCTTTTTCATGGCTAAATGCAGGTCCACACAACCATAGGTGGCATTTGGATATGCTTGTGTTTGAGAAGCAAACGCACAGAACGAGGCAGGGTGAAAAGGGAATCAGGAAGAGAGGCATTAAGGATGTTCTACAATGGGTAAACGTAATAGTGAGTTAATAACATACAGATGACCTTTAGTAAGGAAATTGCTACTGAGCCACAATAATTTTTCCTCAAATAAACTTTGGCTCTGGTTAAAGCAGCTCTGTTTCTGTTTAATCCGAACCTTTGGAAGGAGGAGTCGTGTCCTGATTTCAGTTCAGTCTCACAGTGTGCACTGTTTATCTCTGGGGTTCGTGTCCAATATTCCATAGCAGGCAGCTCAAACACACACCCTCACTCCCAGACCATTCCTGCAAGGACCACGATGCAAGTGCTCCTCGTGAAATAACAAGAAGTTGCCATGCACTCAGGTCAATGTAACTGGACTCGTTGCAGGAAGGGGTTTTTTCTCCTCACTTGCCACTGCAAAAAAATTAGAAAATGAGAAAAACCCATAGTGTCCCAAGAGGAAGGGCTTAGACCTGCATCTTTATCGTCCACCCCTGAATTTCCAGGACAATAAGGTGTCTCAGAGCTGCCAAAGGGAAAACCTAGGGCCAGAAAATAAAGGATGGGTGATGAACCACAGGCATTTAGATGTTTGCTCGTTCACCAATGAGGACCATAAATGCAGTTTTCTCCTAGGGAGTGGGTAGGAAGGTGAGGAAGGAACAAATTGCATTCTACATTATGGCAGTGTCTCAGGCCCACAAAGAAGAGGCAAGATGGAAAGATCTCAGCTGAAAACTTAGATCTATTTTTAAAACACTTTCAGGCTGCAGGCAGGGAATACAATAAATTGATTTGTTCCCAAAGTCAACGCATGCATCTAAATGCAAAATATGGTGACGTCACATCTGGTTCTCGTTGTAGGGATTTCCACTAAATCCAAAAGTCCCCTTTTCAAAAATAAGAGAAAAAAAATAAAAAGAATGAGGGGTCAACTGGCATTCACAGATCTCTGAGCACTTAAAAACATATCCATTAAACATCTTGTTTTAAGACCAAGTCCAAACTCTTACTCTGCTCACACATCAAACTCCAGAGATCATTCCCTACATCCAAAAATGCATATAGAGACACAAAAATGTAAGATCAACACAATGACAACAGAATTCTTCTTTGGTTCCTACATTCTGAATCAACATGGGATCACTTCCACCTTAAACATGCACACACGAAAAGCTTGGCTCTCCCTTTTGCCAGCAAACAAAATACACCAAATCTGGCTCCTGCCTTTTACTTTCTTTTCATCTTCCAGACCTTGTTCCTCTACAGGCTCATTTTCTTCCCCTCTCCTCTCAATCACATCCCCTTGGGTCCTCTGCTTCTCCCTATCTCCTCTGTTCTCTTTGTCCTCCCCACTTAAATGATTTCTGTGCTCCCTCACCGTTTTCCAACAGAATCACCCAGGAAGCAGAAAGCATTGTCACATTCCCTGGCACCACTCTGGGTCCATGCCAGCTCAAGTGGAGCCCACAGCATTTTCCAGCAAGCAAAGGCTCATGTCCAGCTTGCACACCCCTGTGTGTTAGCAGGCACCCCCGGAGAGCCCCGGTCTGCAGCTGTGCCACGGCACACGGGGACCTCAGCGACCCCAAGGCGTGGCAGGGCCAGGTCTCCTGGCAAAGCACAGCTACTCCTCTCCTGTGTCCTCCTCTTTGGTGCCTGCTGCCCCCTCAGGCTTCGCCTCTGGGAACTCACCTTCTCTCAGCACTAGAGCAGAGCAGGGAGACCCCGACTGCACCAAAGCACCCAGAGCTGACGGAAAGAATGGCCCGGGCTGGGGTCCCAGGAACCCTTCCCAGGGCTGTGAGCATCCGCAGGTGAAGCATAAAGTGTAACAGGGTTGAAGAACTGGGTTATTTTTACCAGAGTGTGTTGTCCTCTGCTTATGGCCATTCCAAGAAGTTACTGTAGGGGCTTTCAGGTGGAGCAGGACCGGGGGAAACGATACAGGCTGGAGAGGGCCTTTTACGAGCCCAAGGCTCTCCATGTTCTCTGCCTGTGCCAAAGTCCAACTCCTCTGCAGAGCCACCACAGAGCTGGGATTTGAGCTTCAGTGCTAACCCTGCCCCTTCAGCCAGGCAGAAGAATCCAAGAGTCAAAACCTGCACCCTGGTACAAGCACTCCACACCCCACAACACACTGCATGTCCCTTCAGCTACTCAGCACACCAGATCAGCTCTGAATCACCCTCTCACCACAAGCCCAGCTACTTGTTCCCAAGATGTAATTGCTCCTGCACCAATCTTTGCATATCCAATACTGCAGCCTCATCACTGTGCTCTCCTGTGCGTGATGCTTTCCTATTTAGCATTGATTTTGTTTCCATTCCCCATTAATTGCAGGAGAATCCGTTTCTGAGCACATATCAGCCTCTTAAATATGCTGCTCCACATTTAAAAACCACTCTCACACATCTTGAACAGCTCTATTTTTATTGCTTCAGTATTAATTACCATCCTGTTCTACCTGAATTCAAAAGAGTACGTGGACAAGATTGTGGTTTAAACACGAGAAAATTTATTTAATGCAGCACCAAGACATGAACCTTCCAGAGCTGACGCAGAATAACAGCACATACTCACAGGAGTGGAAAAAATTACCCGAGTGTCTCAGTGCCCATGTACCACAGTCTGAGCATCATATGATGCACTGAACAGGCTTCTCCTGTGCCACAAGTTCTGGACACACTGAAGCTGTGTCCACTAACAGGTCTGCTCCACAAAGCCCAGCCCAGCTGACCAGGAGGCCACCAAAACACCAGAGAGCTCTGCTCCCTTCTTGGTTTCACTAATGCCTCCACAGGGTCACCCCTGTGCTGCAGATTCCTGACTGAGAGGGAGTAAAAGAGGGAAGACTTTCCCAACTTCCTTTGTAATGGATTTGCAAATACACTAATCAAAGCCTGGTGCTGTGGTTCTTTAATGATTTGAGAAGAAATTCTGAAGAGTACTATGGTGACCAGGAGATCAAGTTCTGCTAAATGAAACTTTAAATGAATTTCCCCTTCAGAGCACGTAGGAGCTGTGCCTTTCATCTGCCTATATGATAACCACCTCCATGTTAAGATAAGGAAGTCTTTCAAAACAACCTCATCAGCATTTCAGCCAAGTTGAAGTGCTCCAAAGGGCTGGTCCATTTGAAGAGGAAATAGGACTGAAGATGAAAGGCATCTTTAGAGAAGGGGGCACAGCTAAACCAGTTATCAGCTTGTTATGCCAGCTTACAAAACAACTTCTGTCTTATCCATCAGACATGGTTTTTACAAAGACCAACCTTGCTATTTGAGTTAACAGAGCTGCCCTTTTTCACCATGCCAGGAGTAGCCTGCATTCCCACCCTCAGGAGGTTTCTGCTGTCTAAGCAGCACCCTCTGAATGTCCCATTGAATTCATACCAATACTCTCACACAGCTGAGCAGTCCTACTCCTTGCTTAAAGTTAGGAAATCGTGCATCTAAACTTACAGCCAGGCTGGAGTTTGAGCAGGAAAAGGCCCCAGGATTTCAACTTCATCTTCATTTGTTTGACAACAGCTGCAGTCAAAACACTTCTGACAACAATTTCTGCAAGTCCAGCGGCACAGCAAGAGATCCGAGATCCGAGCGAGCAGACCCTGGAGCCATTGGAAACCAAAGTACAAGATTACAACCCATTAATAGCTATTGAGAAGAAACATTCAGCTGTATTTGTGTTCGTGTTTCTGCAACAGAACATTAAGAACTATATTTATTTCATCTGTACCAACAGACAAGTGCTATGCAGTTACCAGCCCAACCCCACTGATGCCATAACAAGGCAGGAAAATAAGCATTCTCTGCAGGTATTTTCCCTTCTAGTAGCAATGTATTATTATGTAGGTTGGCAAGAGGGTGATTTACAAAGCACTATGGCTGAGCAATATGCTGGAGTGGAAACGTGTATTCCTCCACACACATCAACAATCTAATAGATCAACAAATACACAACAGAAAGAATTAAAAACAGAAGGTAAGTGAAAGCTTCAATTTAATCCAGCAAGGATCTATTTAATTAACACAGCAGTGTGAACACACTTCATCCCTGTAGATGTGTCAGTAATATTTGTACAATCCATGCACACAGAGCATTACAGCCCAAGAAACTCACAACTAAAATGGATTAGCCAGAGCACACTATCCTCATGCTTCCCCTCTGCTACAATGATTAATTTAATGAAGAATCTTCAATATTTGTCAGAACAACAGCTGACCCAGAAAAGTGTTTCATCTCTTATGTTTCTGTGGTGGCACTGGCAGCACCACCTGCAGCAGCGCTGTGTCAGTTCCCCATCGGAGGGGAGCAGCCTGTGCCCCGTTTCCGTGCCATCCCCACAGCCTGCCCCCCCTTCAGAGCTCTGCTTTGAGAGGAACAGAGAGCCAGACCTCAGCTCATTTCCCACCCACGCCAGCCCCAACTTCTGCCATTCATGAGATGGCTCCTTAAGCAGCACCAGGGCCGTGGGAGACACGCGGCTGCAAGGGCAGCTGCACCCAGGCTCAAACTGCTTTACAACTGTGTGTGACCTTGAAATGTTCCTGAGAAACTGAAGAAACCAAGTGTATGAGAGACTCTCCATAGCTATCTCCCCAAAATGCACGAGACATTTGCAGCATTCATGAGTGTGGACCATGTGGAGGGGTCCCCTCAGAGGAACCTGATCTGCAGAGAAGGTTCCACAGGAACACTGCTTTTTGCTACAGTAAAACACAGGGTTTTTTTCCATAAACAAAATGTGGGCACTGCAAACCAAAAAATTACCAGCCCAAAATGCAGTGCATTACTTATATCTAGGACATCAGTAAAGAGTCAGAAAATACAAGACAATCCCCTCAGGATGGAGCGAGGAGACAGAGCGGGGAGTGAATCATCAGATTAACTCACCTCATTTATGGGTTCCAACTGTCCTTTTAGACATCCAGGATGAAGCAAAGGGGAACAAAATGAAAAAGACAAAAACAAGTTAGCAATGCTCAAACAACTTTAAATTTTCTGCCACGACATGCCCCAGCCTGGGATGAGCTTGAATTTCTGGCAAGACAGTACCTTGTAGATAGTAGAGGAAGGAGAGGTCTGACCAGGCATCAGCTTCTGCCATTTCCAGTCCTTCCCCACAAAGCTCCCTCTGCTCCTCCTTCCCCAGGAGCTAAACTCCCAAACCCATCCTGAAGCACAAAAATCCTGCTCATTGCTCCTTGCTAATGGGTATCACATGCAACCACTTATTTTGTTTTCTTTAGTAACCTGCCTCTAATTGCAGCAACTATTTGCTGCTGACAGCGAATCGTATCCAAATTTTTCAGTGGAAAAAAGGCTTCTCTCCATATTCAGCCCATATCAAAGCAGTCCCAATGCCAACTCATTCAAGCAACATTTCTAGCAAAGGGTACAGACTGAATGCTCTCCATTACATGCACATCACGGGGCACCTTCATCCTTATCCTCAGATGTGACTTGAAGAACACAAAAGGTAGAAGTTAAAGGCTTGAGTCCCACATTCCCATTCAAAAATCTGCACTTCAGCCACCTCCCCCAAGCCACAGAGGAGATCTCCAGCAAAGGAAGGAGGCATCACAAAGCAGTTTTTTATTCACAAAGCCATCCTTGGAACATTATACTCAACCCACTTCCTTTGGAGACTCCCTAGCATTTCTGATACCTGCTGAAATGTCTTACCTATTGCATTCCCTTGATAATGTCTAACAGTTTCCTACTTGTCCTGGCTGTTTTTGAATACCATGAATCCCTAAAAAAACCCAAACCAACACAAAACCACAGAACAAAGCAATACCAAAAAAAACCCCACAAAAAACTCCATCCTACTCTTCCAAATGTGGAAATTGTTTTCTAGCTTTATGCTCATGATAGGACAAGAGCAGCCTTTTCTAGAGAAGCTGGGACACAGAAGTTGCCTTTAGTTCCAAGAACTCTCCCATGGACCACGTTTTGGTGCAAGCCTTCCTTTTAAACTTCTTGGAAGCCAGTGCTTGTCAAAAAGGCCACTGCTTGTTAGAAGCAGTTACGAGACTGGAAGAGCTGCAGTGCAATGAGACAAGACAGTGATTACAGACACCCATGGGGCAACTGTTTAAGGAAATTCTAAGTGGTTACAAGGGCTTTATCATTCCTTATTAATGCAAAGTTGCAGCCAAAGCTCCAGTGGTTCAGCAAAGCTGCAAGGAGGATATTTAAGTGGCTCTAAACCAAAGCAGCTGGATCGGTGCCACACCATGGAACCGGAGCACAGGTCATGTGCAGAGAGGGCTTTTCCAGGGGCCCACAGGGCCACTCGGCAGGCTCACAGCAACAGCCCTGCTGCTCACCACCACTCACAGGGACTGAGCCCACCCCTGTGTGCCACCAGCCCGAGGGCACACGCAGCCACCCCACGGTGCGTGACAGGGTGAGCCTGTGACCACCCACAGACCTCCACCAGGAACCGGGAGGGCAGGGATAAGAACTGGGTGTTACACTGCTGGAGAGGTAAACAAGTCAACAGAGGGCTGAGATGCGGGGGCCCATGAAAGCAAAGCAAACACGGCCACCTGTTCACCAGCTCGCTCGCACCAGGGCTGGGGAAGGGCAGGGGTTGGGGAAGGATGCGCCAGGGCTGGCGCTGGGGGATCCCCGGGAGCACAGCTGCTGCCATGTGCTCACAACCCCCGAGAAGGGCTCAGTCTCCAGGGCCGGGAGACACCACCATGCTCTGCCACGTCATCCCCGCCGGCCGAGCAGCGAACAACCCAGATGGGAGTCTCCAGCCACGAGTGAACCTTCCTCAAGGGCCAGGCTGGGGGCTGGGCTCCATCTCTACAACCTGCTGCAGGGCCCCTGCGTGGGGCTTGCCTGCTGCAAGTCAGCAGAGCCACCAATCCCAGCCAGAACCACAGCCCAGTGACAACGCACCACCGTGGCAGTACCCCGGGGCTGCTGCAGCAGGGTGGGGTCCCCACCGGTCACAGACTGTGTTTTGCCCTCGCAGTTACACCCCAGGAAAGGCTCATAAGCTCCACTGGCAGTGGACACCGCAGCCTGGGGACAGTGCGGTCCCCTCAGCCACACATCCGCCGGTGACCCCCACCATCCCTGAGCCGCCGGTGTGGGGATAACGGGGTGCTGCTGCTGAAGGCCTGCCCAGCCCCACCCCAGACCCCTCCGAGCCGGGGGCAGCCGGCAGCCCTGAGCCCCGCAGGACACCTCGGGCGGGGCCCACCCGCGGCTGCTCCAGCCCCACGCCCGGGGCAGCCCCCGGAGCATCCCCGCTCCACCCGCGGGCGCGGCAGCGGCTCAGCCCCGGGCGGGAGGGACCGCGGGGGCTCGGCTGGCGTCGGTAGCAGGGTCGGTACCGGCCCGGCTGGAGATGCCGTCCTCCGCTCGGGTTCGTCGCGAACTGGGCGGCTGCGCTCGGGGCAATGGCCGGGAAACGGGCGGCTCGGGGTCGCTCAAGGTCTGGACCAGCCCGACAAAAATTCAGCCCCACAATGTCGGGAGAGCCCATCCAGCACCGCGCAGCCGGGGCTCCCCGCGCCGGTGCCCCCGCCCGCGGACCCTGCCCGGGCTGGGCCGGCCCAGCGCATCCCGGTCCGCCCGCGGGGCGCAGCATCCTCCTCCCTCCAACAAGTCCTTGTGCGGCACCGGGACGGGCTCGCACGTCCCCGGGGCCATCCCGCTCCCCCAGCAAAGAGAGGCCCGAGGGCTGCTCGCCCACCCCGCGGGGACCCTCTCCTGTCCCGGTGTCTCGCTGGCACCGGCTGCTGGCCCCGCTGCTGCCCCGGCCCCGCCCGGCCCCTCGCCGGGGGCGGCTGTGGCCGCCGGGAACTCCTCCCCAGAAGTTAAGCCGAAGTTGCGCACCCGCACGGAGCGCGGGGGGG
>VZTJ01000306.1:35899-52658 GCA_013397795.1 Orthonyx spaldingii
CTCCGGGCGGGCAGCGGCTCCCCCCGGCCCGGCCCGGCCCGGCCCTGCCCGCGGAGCCTCCGCGGGCCCGCAACAGGTCCGCCGCAGCGCGGGCGAACACTGACCTCCAGAGGGCCCGGCGCGGAAATTCAGGGATGCCAACCCCTCCTGCCCCCGGGACGCGGCGCGGGAGGCGCCGGCGGAGGCGAGGCACGGCCGGGCGGGTGCCAGCGGTGGCCGTGGCTGAAAAAGGGATCTCACAGCGGCGCTTTCCCGCGGAGAGCTCGCTGGATGGGAAGGCGCACCTGAGTTTCAAGGCAGACGCGGTTGTTTTGTGAGCTTGAATGAACAAAGTCAAAACGTACAAATTCACGCCTTCCCCAGCAGAGATGAGGAGCTGGAGCGAGGAGTGAGCTTGTAACCCACAGCGAGCTTCGTGTCCCTGCGCTGATGTGTCGGGTCCTGCCAGAGGCAGGGTGGGAGGGAACGTGGTCCAGCCGTGGGCAAATCCCACCACGTGGGTGGTTGGACCCGGAGCACTGAAGTAGCAAAACACTCTTGAGGTCAAGCTCTTGAAAGGGAAAGCACGGGGAAAGTGGAGCATTCGGCCGTTCTCCTGATCACCAGCTGGGAAGCCTCTAATTTGGGTGCCACACAAATTGGAGGCTTCCCAGCATCCTGGTAAACAAAGGCTTCTGCCCTCGCTTTTGGAGAAAGCTCTCAGGCTGCACTTGCTGGCACCTTCCTGGCACCCTGATTCGTGCTAGACCCTGGACAGAGGCAGAGAGGCAGCAGCTGCCAGCTCAGCCCAGAGGGACGGTCAGGGCACCTCCCTGGCTCACGACAGCTCTGACTCACCACGTGTCGGTTTGCTGTGGGGAACGGTGAGAACATCTCTGCTCTGGAGAAGGGGACACTACAGCTTCAGGTGTTGGCCAGCCGAAGAACACTGGTGACTGCTGCTCCTTGTGGTAAGGAGGGAGCATCTGGGGCAGGATGTCTTTGGCAAGCTCTTGCATTACTGATCCCGTTTAATGGCCCATTTAAGTTCTCATTGAATTCAATGAAAAACTGCCACTGACTTCCGTGGGAAGGGCCATACTCTGAATTAAAAAGAAATGAACTCTCTGTTTCCCCAGGGAGAGCAGCTACTGCTTTAGAAGAATAATTATCGCAGTGGAGATAAGCAAGAAAAAGCCTGTAGTGCTTTTTTGTTTCAGGCAGTTTGAAGCATATGATTAAGTGGTGGTACAAGTTATTTGTCAATTTTTGCTCTGCGATTCTTTTTAATTCCACTTCTTTCCAAGTGCCAGTGTTTAAAATGTCAACCTTTACTTTGAATGTTGTTGCTCTTTTCACCACTGCCTTGATACAATAACCAAACGCACAGATTTTTTTTTTTCATGTTGCAACATAGTGGAGAGAGGCTTAAGCTTTCAGACAGATTTTTTTGACTCCTTAAAGGCAGGATGCTGTGAGTCACAAAACTGTGGCAGGCACTACACAAACATTATGCGCATGTTTGTACTTATTCCTTTAGAAACCTTTAGGGAAGAGAAAGATCAAATGCTGCATCACTTCACAGTGACTTTTTTGGCTGACACATACAAGAATTACGAGCCAAAAAAGAAGAGCAAAAGAAGTTTGTATGGGGGGTCGCCAATACTATTGATTTTTACATGAAAGGAATGCCCTCCTTTCCCCTTCACGTGCTTCAGTAGCAGCTTGTAGCACAAAGCCACAAGCTCCACGTGCTCCCCTTGCTCACTCATACATATACATGCAGTTAAGTGCCTTTTACACCACGGCACGGAGGGTTTTAGAGGATGTTCTCCCAGAACACACGTTCACTAAGCAGACACAGCTCTAACCCAAGGAATATGACGGATTCAAAACAGTAGGCAGGTGGTAATTGTAAAATCTAATTTCAAATCTGCATATGGCTGACGCTCTGATTAAGCTCTGCTCCTACAGCACTCAGAATAAACAGATCCATTTGACATGATGACAACATAACCTTTGGATGTCCTTTGCTGTGCACGCTCTGTGTCTGATAAGACACATTCCATGCTTCCCACATGCAGTGGGGGTGGTGCAGATGGTGAGGCTTGCAAGTGCAGAATTTTAAAGCAGAAAACAAGGAAATGAATACTGCTTTTGCAGAACATGATTTTATGGCAGATTTCTATTCTTACTGATACACATTGGGAGTAATGTCAGCTACATCCAAACATGCACTCGAATCATTACAACCAGCCCAGCAAGTAGCAACATCTACCTCCAGCACAGCAAATCAGTTCAGCAGCCTTCTCAGACAAACCAAACCAGGGCTGTTGGTATCCAAAATGCCATGCCATGCCCAAACCTACCCAAAGGCTTTCAGCTTATTCATGCCTTAAAGTTAAGACAAGAGCATCACTCTGAAAAAGTAGAGAAAGCAAAGGAAGGCAGTCTGATGGCTATTTCAAAGCATTTTCATTTGAATCCTACTAAAGAAATTGACAGTGCTTTCTTTTGCAAGGGGGAAGCAAGAAGAACAGAGGTTATACAAGGTAAGATGAGGTGTCTTCCTCTGCTGGTTTTTTTTGCCAAATCCTTATTATCACCACCTGAACCTGCTGGAATAGCCAGCTACTACTCTGCCTAAAAATAAGCTTCTTATCTCCAGATGTTTTTATAAATAGCAAGCCACTGTAGCTGGTGCTTCCCCACTGCTGGCAGCTGATAAAGGTCCAGCTTCTCTTGTCATTACAGAATTGACTTCATTTCCTCGCAGCAGCATCCCTCCAACAGAGGTTCAGATTCACTCTTCAGAGTTCACTCTTCAGAACCATCTCTAGCAACATGTTTGTCTCCTTACAGAGTTCATGGAAATGCAGTTTCTTTCCCTCTGTGATTTTCAGGCTTTTTTCTGCCTTGTGTTTGTACCCCGAAGACGCAAGTCCAGGAGGTTTTATGCAAGAAGTTCTGGGCAAGCAGGAGCAGGATGGTTCTCTATAACCTGTACCCAGGAGAGACCTCACACCTCCCAGTCTTTCAGCAGCAAGGATTTGACTTTGCCATAGGGACCTGTATTTATTCTAGCTCTGTGACTGACTCAGGGGCAGGGGCAGTGGCAGGGAATGCCTGGAGTGAGCTGAGCTGAGCTCTGCTTCCTGCTGAGGGCAAAGCTGCAAGCTCAACCCTGCTGGCTCTGCCTCCCAGGCTCACGTGCTGTTCCCTTCAATCCTTCCTCCCAAATTCCCACCGGGCATCATGCCCAGACAGCTTAGTTTGGAGTAGTGAAAGGTTACCCCCTCCTCCTACATCATTCCTGGTGGAGTTCAGGGATCAGGAAGAAGCCTGGGCTGCAGTGCCTCTATCCCAGGCTCTGGTCCCTTGAGGCATGAGAGAGTCACAGCAACTGATCTTGTGCCAGTGATGATGCAGTTTCCAGCAGGAACTGGGCTGACATCAGTGTGACAGACACAGATTCCAGCTAGTGACAAAAGGGGAAGGTGCTACAACCCATTTCCGTGACTCACCCAGCCTTTGGTCTCAGCTGCCTCTAAGTCAGCCCATCCACAGCACTGACACCTGTGCATCTGTGTGATTTGAAGTGAAGACACCATTTCCCAGGCTCTGCATTGCCAGTGGCCAGCTGCTCATTTGATTTCGTTGCATTTCCCTCCTTCTTCTCTGCAATTTTCCCAAGCTCTTGTCCCTTTCTGGTTTGGCATTACCTACCCCGGGCTCCCCCCCTTGTCACATCTCCCAGACCCAACTCACGCCCGCAGCCAGGAGGAACAGGCTGGTGCTGTGCCCTGGAGAACTCCTCTGCTTCACTTCACAAGCAGCCTCTGCTGATGCTGCACATCTGGGTTATTAACTGGCCACCTGGCAGCTCCCTAATTGGTAATATCAGTAAAAGCACATTTTTCTCTTAAGTCTCCAGACAAGGCAGTTAAATTTGATCTAAGATCCTCACATCCTCATTGCCTCCTATAATTTGTAATGGCCTTGCCTGTGCCATTAAAATGATGGCTACTTTTTTTGCACTCACACACTTTCTAGTTTGTCTTTAACATACACTCTGGCAGGGAACTGAATGACACAGCACAATCTGCTCAAGCTTTTTCTATAGTAAACAGAGATAAAAACCACAGCCAAAGGGCACGCAGGCTGCGAGGAAGCAAGCACCGCGTGTTATTGTAGCAAGCACTGCAATCCAAGTTCCTGCTCACAGGAAAGTGTTCCCGGAGGGAGGTGAGGTCACGCTCCATCCCAGCTCCCTGACCACGGCACTGGTCCTGCACAGCAGAGCCCTCGGTGGCTTCACACAGCGTCACATGTGCGAGCCGGGTGTCACCAGCAGAACGTGCTGGAGGGGCATGGTGGCTGCTGGGTCAGACGTATAAACGCGAATTTGAGGTCGTGTTCTTTCGACGACCTCGTTTGGCGATGAAGACGGGACCTCAGGGACCTGTGACTCCGTGGCTCGCAGGGACCCCTGGCCCAGCCCCGGCGGTGGGAGCGAGCCTGGGGAAGGCACAGCGCCACTGAGACACTCCTGCTTTGGAACTCACACCCCGCATCAAGGCCAAAAAGCTTGGATACGTCAGGCTTTGGGTCAGGCTAAAAAGCCAAGAGTATTTTCAGACTTCCGAGGAGAGAACGTTGTATTTATAGGGAAGTTTAGTTCTTCGGTTGCTTTTGTAATTCATTTTGTTTAGGACTGGTTTATTCAAGCTGTAGGGCTGAGGAGTTAGCTGCTAGATTTCCTTTCCAGGCTCACATTTCTAACTGTTTGCAGACATAGGACAGAGCTATTTTTGTAATGTAAATCATTACAGAGAGAATATCTCACAGTCCCCACTGAAGCAAATTCCTAAGGAAGCGAGCTCCATTTTAAAAGTAAATTTCTACTTCGTATTTGTTTTAATTTAATGGCTGAGAAACGAGCACCATCAGTCTGAAGCCAAGCAGTGTCCCCATTTCTCAGGAAGACAAATTCAGGGGAATGAGAGTCAATTCTACCAAGAGGAACTGGGTGTAGGCTGTAGATGTGACTTCCCAAGCCCTGGGGTTTGAGGTGATCCTGGTGAAGTGGCTGAGCAAACGGGGACAGAACCCAGCCTTCAAAGTGGCACAACTGTAGACAGAAAGGTACTCAAGATACTTTCAGTGCTCACCTTACTAAGTAAGATAATATCCTTCCAAAAAGGCCAGAGTGTGGGATTTTGTAGAGTAAGGCAACCTCTGTTCCAACATCATCTCTCTGAGAGCCGGGGACAGAATTGTAAAATAAATACTGAGAGCTTGGTTGTGTTACAGACCCGTGGATGACTTATTTTAAAAGAACAGTCTCATCCTCTGGAAGTTGTTTGAATAACTGAGCTGTGACTCTTCCCATTTGATTCACACTAATTTAGTAAGTCACAATTGCTATTCATAGGAGCATCAAAAACTACATCAAACCTAGAAAGTGGACAGGGAAGGAATTGAAATTTACAGGTTTCTCCTTTCCAGCAGTGGCTTAAAGACGTAAATGAATACAGAAACAGATGTGGTCAAGCACACTTTCTTCAACTGAATCAGCAAGGCTTTATAAGTGAGCCCTGGGCCATGCAGCTGTGAAATATAGGAAAAGTTATCCAAAACCATTTAAATATAGCTCTAAGAGAAAAGCTTTTGATTATGAAACAGATTAACAAAACAGAAAAATAGAGATTGCTTAAAACTTTTGGAAAAAATCAATATCAACAGCAGTAAAACCCACTTCCAAGCTGCAAAGGAACAGCTACAAGGACATGTTCAGGATCATTCAGCTGCAAATACCAAATCATGATTTGCAAAAGTATGCCCAAGTCAGCTTCAGAATTCAACAGGTTCAGAAGGGCATGACTATTTTTATGACAAAAGGCTCTGTTTCCAATTGTCTCCTCCCAGCAGCAGAGACCATTACATCTGGTTTTCCCATTTTGCACATCTCATTAAGCAGATGTGCAAAATACTGTATCAGGCACTAGGGCTAAACTTGGTTGGCTAAAGGGACAATTTGCATTCTAAAGCACTGCAGTGCTGTAGCTGAGAAATAAATGGAATTCCTGAATATTTCTGCCTTGAAAGGACCTCAGTTTCATCTGTCTGTTTCTGTCGTTGAATTTTTTTCCCTCATCTCCGTTCTGTGCATTTACCCTGTGGTGTTTTCAGTGGGACACAGCTCTGCTGAGGAGGGAGGCTGCAAATTCACTTAATGCAACCAATGTAAAGGAACCAAGTCCTTTCCAAATTAAAATTTCCTTCTCACAAGGAATCCCTTCTCTGGGCATTAATGGAAACCAGGATCACTACACACACAGCAGCACACACCCTGCTCTCTGCCATTCAGAGCCGAGCTTGGAAGGCAAACCTGTTTTCATCACAGACTGAACCAGGCTCCTATGCAAAAATCTGCTAAAATCCAGGTGATAACATTCCTCCTTGCTGCTGGGAGTTCCCCTGGGTGTCTGACTGAAAACTGTTCTTACAGATCAGATGGGAACACCTTTGATCTTGGGGCTGCTCCTTATGTTACACAGGCAGCAGCACGTTGTGTTCCTCCCCCATAACGTGTCTGTAACTTGCAGTTGGTGGAGCAGTGCTGTCAAGGAAGGTGTCCCTGCTCCTGAGCAATGTCCTGGTGTGGGTCCAGCCCCACCCTGCACCTCATCGCACTGTGCCAGTAGCTCAGGCTGTGTCACCTGCCATGATGGGTGACAAACTATTTCCACTGGCCCCAGAAAAGCAGTTGGTATGAGTCGAGGACTGCATTAGCCCTCTCCCAGGGGAGGAAGCTTACTTGTCCTCCTCCCTGAAGCATCCCTTTTACAGCGTTGGACTGGGGACCTCGTTAGCAACACAAATAAGTTTCCAAGCAGAAAAGGGACAAAAGTAAATCTGATCTCATCCTGGCTTCCTCCCCCACTGGAAGAGCTGGAGGGCTGTGGCCAGCGCGTGACTGCCATCGTGTCCCCATTCCGCAGGGATGCCACTGCAAGGTTATGAAAATACTGTCCAGGAGGGAGCAAGGAGGTATCCATCTGCTCCCTTCACTGCAAGGGCCTGCTACCTCTGGGAGCCTGGACTGGGGAAATCTGCTGAAAACAAACCCTAGGTGCTCTCAAAGGGCAAAGATGTGCCAGAGCAGTCAGGACAGCATACTCTGGGGTGTGCAGTCCTGTGTTCAATCAGAGAAGCACCTTATTCACTCAAAATTAACCTTCTGCTCTGCAACTTGAAAGTTTCTGGGGCAGCTGTGTTTGCTGACCTCTGAGAGTGAGCAGTTTTATACAAATGAAATACCTGTGCACTTCACAGACAGCTACCCCAGCGGCAGTCAGGCAAACAGGTGCTCAAACTGCTGCACTGCCAGAGCCCTTTGAAATGAAAGTCTCATTATGAAGGTGTTTATCAGCCAAAGAGATAAATTTCACCACTGAAATGACCCTTTTCACAGTCCCTCCAGCTGCCCGAGACAGGTGAACAGCACTTTCACCAGCTGACGTTTCAGAAGGCAGGAAGCAGGGCTCACACCACATCTTCTTCCACAAGAGTCACAAGCCCTGAAAGCTTTGGCTGAAGAAGTTCATGCAAATCCCATGGTTCCCCCTCAGAAACACTGTCCTGTTTTCCATTGAGGGCTGACTCTTCTGGTGTCCATCCAGGCAGTGACCACATTCCCCAAGGTGACCGCCTGCCCTTCCTGGCAGTGTCACTGCTGCCTTCCCTACTTACCCCTCTCTCCCACCATCTCCCCTCCAGCCTATCTATGTGGATGTCTCTGCTGTCATTCCAAGTCAGATACTAATCTCATCCAACAGCATCTCATTTTAATTAGCTCTTAATTGCCACTTAACACAGGGATCATTTTGGAAGGCCATAACAATTCTTCCTTGAGGAATTATTTGAGTGTTAAAAGCTCGTTATGTGTCCCCATACACACTTTGGGTAATTAAAATGATTTCAAGAGGCAAATTTAAAACACTGCTGTGCACACAAGCTCTGCACACAAGATTCATACGGTTTCTTGGAGCACCAGTAGCATTTCCAATGAGCAAAGCACAGAAGTCAGTGTGTTTTGCTACCAGTCTCCCTCTGTGCCTCCCTCATGCACTCACCATGTCTGGAAGTCATGGCATGTAACAGAAAGTGGGAGCATTTTAAGAAGCACCTGTAAAATGCAAGGGGTTAATGTCACAGTGAGCACATTGCTGCTGCTCTGCTGGAACTGGTGCCCCAGCCAAGTGCAGGACATTGTGAAGAGTCTGCATGTCAAGGCAGACAGCACTCAAAGAGCCAAGAGATAAACAGACTGTCAGACTAAACTCATCCTTAGGCACATACAAAGCTTCAGCCAAGACTTTCTTCGTTCCTGAGCAAGTCAGACTCCTGAGAGATTTGCAAATGGACAATTTGCCAAATTCTTACCAAGATCTCCAGGATTCCCACAGCAGAAGCTACAACTGAGTGCCAGTTCACTTTATTTAGTCATCCATCTGTCAGAGCAGCAGTGAGGAGGCACAGAGGCCTGGTGCTTCTCAGGTACTGCCCCATCCACATGGTGCCAACAGGGCAGCTTCATGTCTGTTCACAGAGCTCTGGAAAACACCACACTGGAAAAAGGGAGAAATGGACCTATTGCTTTCTCAGCCTACTGCTGCTGTTCTTCTCCCCCCTTCCCCCCCCCCCCCCCTTTTTTTTTTCTTTTACTATTCAGGAGATGTCATTATTTTTCGTAGGGCCTGGATGACTGCTGAGCTCAAGTGGCTCCTGGGGAAAACATACCGGCTCTGTGCAGAAATATTTTTTTGGAGAAGTGCCCATGATTCACAAACCTTACAACTTGCAAGTTTCTCCTGTTTGAAACACACTTCAACAAAGCTCCAAGGGGACATGACAAAAAGAGATGCTCGGAAGACACACTCATACCCCCATACAATCACCTCTTGGGCAGGAGCCCCTCCACCAGCAAACAGACCCAGAGATGAGAACTGCACAAAATTCAGCGTTCCTGAAAATCCCTCCTGTAGAAGCCAAGCCTGCACAGCCGATTTAAATGAAGAAAAAGTCTGTGATGTGCCTGTTCGCTTGCTGATGTTTTTATGCCTAAACGTGGTCCTAGGAGAACTTCCAAGAAGCAGTAGGAATATATTCCTAAATGCATTGCACAGCACAGAGAAGTCTTTTGCAACAGAAATAGAGGAATGACTCATTTCCTCTGCAGCGGCTGCTCCGGCATTTCACTCGCACAGGCAGGGGAGCAGCTCCCTGTGCTGTGTCAGGAGAACTGGGAAACTCAAGAGTAGTTTCCAGCATGTGTAAACCTAACTGAATTTTGACTTGCCTTCAAAACCAGAGATCCCCGATTGTCATCTGGCGGAGCACAGGAGACAGATTGGCAAACCGTGTCCAAACACTCCCTCCCTCGATGGGAGCTTTGGATTTCAGCATTTTCATTTTGCTTAGGATTAAACCCTGAAACAGAGAACCAAGAGTTGCCCTC
This sequence comes from Orthonyx spaldingii, assembly GCA_013397795.1. Lineage (NCBI taxonomy): Eukaryota > Metazoa > Chordata > Aves > Passeriformes > Orthonychidae > Orthonyx > Orthonyx spaldingii. Next base: position 45,402 of record VZTJ01000306.1, read on the forward strand.
TCCACTGCCCTCTCCTGAAGCACTAAGCACACGGATTTGCCAGTGAACTCAGCTCCAAGCTTCTCATCTCCCCTGCTTGAAACTGGAAGGAGTGGACTGAAATTGCAGGGAGTAGTGTGCTACTGGTTGGACTTTGCTGCTCTTCTTCCTGTTTCTACAGCTATTTGTTTTCAGTCAGTACAGTGAGGCTCTTCAAAGCAAATCTTTCACTTTCTCCCCTAGGAATCCATCATACATTTTTGGTAATTTTTGGTAACTTTTCTTCTTTGATAGCTGGTAATCTTTGCAGCACAATCCCTGTCTGCTCAATTCCTTACATCCGCTTTTCCCCTCCTGTGCAGTTTATCATATGGGCTCTGTGGCAGGGATAAAAGCCAACAGAGAACCACAAGTATCATGAAATCACTAACAAACCCTTATCACATCCAGCCCAGCCCACAGAGGTGAGTATTCTCTATGCAGCTCTGGTCCTATTTTTTTCAGGGGTTTGTTTTTTCCTCTTTTTTGGGGGGAAGGAACTCCCAGGGATGTCAAGAAAAGCAGCCTGTCATTGGAGTACACCGAATTTTTCCGAGTCTCTGAATCACCACTGCTATCCTTTAAAAGGAGAAAAACAAGGCTTAACACAGAGCCTGGTACAGGATGACATTTGATGCACACACATTGGTAACAACCTTTAAGCGTTTTGCATATAAATCGTTACTTGACTCCACAGGCTGTTTACAGACACAGAACACACATTACCTATAGCTCTGCTGCTGATCTCTTATGAAGTGGTTCCAAAATGCCCGTTCTTGGTTATCTGTTTAAAACAGGACACTGAAGGCACGTGCACAAGAGCAGAGGAAGACTCTTAATTAGGCATCTCATATGTTTGAGAACCCCAGAGAGATCTATCCATGGTCAGCCCTCCATATCCTGCTTATTTTAGAGTTGGGAGCTACTTCAACCTCTCCATTAAGCACAGCACTGTGCTCCAAAGCATCAGGAAGCACTGAAGGAGAATCCTTGTGCTTTAAGTGGTGCCAATCCTTATTCCTTTCTCAACCACCAGCTTCCCAGTGCTGTCAGCCCAAGGAAAACGGGACTGGCTGCTCTTCTGCCAGCTACTGAAATTGTGTCACTTACCTCAGGGAAGACTCACCAGGCAGACATTTAAAGAGGTGACACAAGAAATAAACCAGCCTGGAACAGCAAATTTCCCACGTCTGAACTCTTTTGGAGCCTCACAAAAATGGGATGCACAAATAAGGCTCCCTTCCCTTCCAGACAGCTTTAACTTGCATTAGCAGTATTTAATCAGCAATTCACTGACCTTGGCTGCACTACAGGGAGGTATTTGCACAAGGATGGAAAGATTTTAAACAATTTATCCAATGAGTTGGATGCAAACAGGCTTTTCTTTAAACACCAAGCATGCAAGGCCTTAGGCCAGTTAATTTTTTGTTAACAGATTTATCACAAAAGGAAAGTCCTGTGTTTCTTTTCTGTTGAATAGGAACTCAGGCTTCAAAAAGAGAAATACTTCAGAGCAGGGATTGAATGGAGACCAGGGGATGGTTACTGCTTTTAAGGAAGCCATTAACAAGAGATAATGTTATTAGAGGTGAAGTTCTAAATACATTTTCACCATGCCGACTTGGGTGGCTGAGTGTTGACACTAAATGTTGACATTTTTCCATTCTTTGCCAGCAAGAAACCCGTTAGGCACACTGTGCCAGCAACTGCTGCCCCTCTCAGAGAAGCAGCTCCCTGCAAGGTAAAGGCAGGCACACAGAGACCTGGAGACAGCCACTTCCAGCCTAGCTTTGATGCATTGATTTCAAAGCTCACAGTCTTGCTGTTATTTCATTAACAGGGAACACCAGCACAAGCCATGTGGATAGTTCTTGCATCTTTCCAAGGACTAATAAAGGACTGGTAATTTGCTGGCCCATCCACAAAACTCCTGCTGGCTGCAGCAGGACTTTTCCCATATTTAATAAAAGCGGTTTGGAAGGGGGACGTGTCTGGACACGCCACGCTGAAGAGTTCACACCAGCACTGTGAAACCACGCCCTTGCTTTGCACTAAGCACCTGAAAGAGCAGATTTGCAGCAACCCGAAACTGGAGCCAAGGAAACAAGAACTCTGAGCAAGACAACCACAAACCCCAAGGTGCTCCATTTCAGGAGTCAGCACCACCACAGACGGTGCCAGCCGTGCTGCACTCTCTCTCCTGGCTCTCCTCCACATCCCTGCACAGCTCCCAAGGCGTGGACTTCCTGCTTTTCCATCATTTTGCTACTTTAGCAGTCTCCTCCTAAAGAGCACATAAACCTGCCAATCAGTTCTGTGGCTGCAGACAGCTTTTACTGAAAAAAGGTAACGAGGAATTTAAATCTTGAGGCACTGATGCTTTAACACAGTTGTTTATTATTACAGTGAAATATTCAAACAAAACCACCAACTTTTTATGGAAACAATAAAAGTGCAAATGTATTTTGGTATTAAATAGGAAATGAATTTATAAACGTTTCATTAAAATGGGCTGACACTTTGAGCCTATAAACACTTTTAAAAAACCAAAACATAGCAGCTGAACACTTCAGTTTTATCTTTGGTCTTACGATTAACCAGCAAAAAATAGTTGTACCAGGAATGTCCATTACAAACAGACACTTAAAATTTACATCACTCTGCAGAGATTCAAAATCAAAGAGGAATGTTTGCAAGATATTTGGTCAGATAAAATATAATGCCTTTGAGAAATAACACAGCATTTTTCAATACAAAATGAAATCACACATATGAATTTTGGTACTGTAAATGGACTTATTCTCTTGCAGGTGTGACTCCTCTTCCCATTTAACGTCCAATAATAACAACTTCATTTGCACAATCTTTGCAAAATTAGGCTGCAGGTAAGAGAACCAAGAGCACATTAGTGCTAGATAACACATTCTTTTTTTCTGTGTTTGTGTTTCTGTTTACACACACAGATGCAACCCTACTGAATCCATGGTACACTATAACAGCTCCAGCCTTAGCAAACAGGTATTCATAACCTTGCTGTGTATCCATGGGCTGGGAGAAGAGGAAGAAGGCAAAAGGCTCACAGGATTACTCATATGGGTCAAGTTCTCTGTACACCTCCCTGCAGATAAGGCCCTCAGCAGCTCCAGCACACAGCAGGTACCAGTGCTGTCATGTTTCTGTGGAATAAGATGAATGCTGTAACAGAAACCCAACTTCTATCAGCTCCTTTTGTCAATCGCATTCATGAACGCATGCTTTAGAGCAGATAAGGAAAATACATTTAATATCTCAGTTGTACCACTGAGCCACCAAGTGCACACACACTGCCTCGTGGCAAGACGCCCCCTCACTTCAAGAAGGCTCAGCCGAGCTTAAGGTGAAAGCAAACACAGGCATTTTCTCCATCAGGAACTCAAAGCATGCCTTGCTGAGCAAAAACATGCTGAAGATCTACATGCACAGCTAATAAACTGAGGGCTTGCCTCACTTTTTACCCTGATGGATTCAACTGCTTTGGAAATATTGTCAAAGCAAAACCCACTTAAATCTCTTTACCCTACACTCCAAATCCACTTGCTTTCAATAGTTCTCCTCCAATTTTACCCCACGTCCTTTGGCTTGTTTGCACTGCATCTTCACTGAGAGTTTACCATCCTCCTCACTCACCCTCAGCCCAACTTTCATTTTCTAAACTATTTACATTCTCCACCATCTCTTCTTGTCACGCGTTCTCCAATGCAACTCTCTTCTCCTGACCTTACTACAATTTAGTGAGGAAGTCCTTACCAAGTCTATTACAGATTTCCATGTATTGTGGCAACACTAAACAAATGCACACCCCCTTCCAGAGAAAAGATCCCTCTTCAGAGACAGGGATGCAGTGATATAAACAGACAGACAGCTGACTGAAGCAGTCATGATGCCAGAATTAACATCTTATGGGTTTTTATGTCATGAGTTCAGGCAGCCACAACAACCTGGGCTGGCCATCTAGTTCTTCTTTGGGCAAAAGGTTCAATGGCTTTGATTGCAGAACTGCATCTTATTTTAAATACCAAGAAACACAAGCCTGCAAAAATAGTACATATCATGGTCTGCTACCAAGAAAAACAACCCAGAAACACCAATGTAGCTGACTTAGTCTCAAATACCATGTGCAAAGAACATTTGATCAATACTACCTATAAATACACTATTTGTATTTGTAGAAAGAAGCACAGTGCTTCAAATACAAAAATAACCCAGCTTGTGGGTGTGACCTATGCCATAATTACCTGAAAATAAGACTGCATGAGCAGTTAAAAAAATAGACACAAGTAGGCAAACATCTGCCTAGGGAGTGCTTCCATTTAGAAAAATAGATTTGTATAAAGCTTCATAGATTTTGAAAATGTTTGTTTTATGCTCTGATGCACAGAACTGCGAACAATACATCAGGGAGAGGAAGAGCAGGTTGGTAACTTCAAGTTATCCTAAAGCTTCCCAGAAGTTACACTTGGTCCTTCACAATTCTTTTGAGAGTGCTCACTCAGGACACAGCACAGTAAGTAATAAGGCACATGCTCAGCTTCCTGAGCACCAGCAATTTAACAACATATTTTGGTACTTAATGCATCAAATACTTGAGCAGGTGACCAAATAAAGCAAGGATTTGAAATTCTGAATTTTCTGACACCCTGCACTGGGGAGCTAAGGACACTTGCAAACCTGGCTGCATTACAACTCAACAGGTTATTGCAGCAACTGGGACATAACCAGACAGAAAGTGGCAATTACCTGCCTGATAGTTGTACTTAGAGGACACCAGAATCTGTAGCCTAAGGTTGTCACTGTACCACAAATCAGTGCTAAATAATTATGAAGTACCCTGAAATATTTTACTTCCTTCTCCCCATAATAAAATAACAATTTGCAATAGTACAGCACTACAAAATCCCATCAAGGTTATTTGGTTCAAACACTGACACAGTCAGACAACTGGTTAGGCAGTCATCCAAAAATCCCACCAAACCCCTACCAGGGAGCAGGAGGGTGCAGCAGTCAGCTTACGGCACTGAGATTTGGACTGGTTTAATGTTTGTTCCAAAATATAACACAGCATTTCTTATTTTGTTGTTGGTCCTTGAGGTAAAGCATATTCTAAGATAATAGTACTTGAATACAGAAACAAATAATAAAACTCAACTAGAACCCACAAACAAATGAACCTCAAGGTATTTCTTTAAAAGGTTTTCCTTGGGATAATTCAAACACCACTCCTTTAACAAAATACTAATGCCTCCTCAATAGCAATATTTAGTGCAGCCAATTATCCTAAAAATAAGGTCTTTGTGAAAATAAAGTGCTATTTGTTTCCTTCTATCTGCATTTCAATCCTTCACTATAACCTTCACTTGAACACAAATGTGAAACTAGATTCTTCATCCTGTTATCAGAGCAGTTTCACTTCTTCCCTCAAGTTTACATTAACATGTGTTACATTTCTATTTAGCACAATGTGCTCGATTACCCAGGAAATTTAAAGCATGGCATTGAGCATTTCAAACTGTGATCCACACTCATGCTCTAGTGCTCATCACGTTTTAAGAACACCTTGGTATATTGAGGGGGAGTTGTTTGCACTTAAAGAATTTTTAAATCCCAAATGGATTTTGTATCATGAAAAGAAAATCTCAGAAAAACCTCGATTTTGCCACTAAGACAAAAAGTTAACGTGGATTTCTAAAAATGTCAGTTTGGTCCTTTTAGTTTGCAAACTGCTGACTGTTTGCAAACACTTGACGACTAAGGCATTTCCCCATAAACTTCAGAATTTTCCCACGTCCAACAAATGAGATTAAAGAACGAGAATCACAATCTCAATAAGTCTTGGCCTGGTCTTCTCAGGTCAGGAACAGAACCACAGAAGCACATTCCATCAGTCCCACCGTGCTCAGGCAGGTGCAGGCTCTCGAAGCACCGGAGGGCTGGGGGTGTGCGATGCCGGGGCCAGTCCGGGGTGAGCCCAGCTCACTCTGCCGGGGGCTCCTGCCTGGCCTCGGCGATGTGCCGGCACGGGGCGGGCACCGGGCGCAGGTAGCGGGGGCTGCTGTACATGCGGATGATGTGCGGGGCCTGCATCCACGTGCTGATCAGCTGGAAGGCCACCAGGTCCAGCGTGGGCCCGTCGAAGGCGGCCAGCAAGTTCACGGGGGCCGCTTCCTTGAGGAACCGCGGCAGCGCCACGGCCTCGGGGACGCCGGCGTTGCCCAGGAAGAAATCCATCAGCACCTGCTTGCGCAGGCAGTCCCTGAGGTGCAGCACCAGGTCCTCCAGCCGCTCCACCAGGAACTGCTCATCCCAGGCCTCCAAGGGCCCCTGCAGCAGCAGGGAGAACAGGGCCGTCTTCAGCACGTAGGAGGAGAGCACTCGGCCCCACTGCGAGCAGAAGGGCTCCTCCAGGCCGTGCCGGCGGAGGTCCCGCAGGCCCTTGAGGATCTGCAGGCACTTGAGGTGGCAGGAGGCGGCCGGGGCCTGCTCCTTCAGCCAGCCCAGCAGCCGCTGCTCCTGGCGCGACGCGTTGAGGCCCCAGAGCGCCTCGGGGCCCGGGGAGCCGCGGGGGCCCTCGGGCGGCAGGGCCGTGAGGTAGAGCGCGTCGCCCAGAGGGATGGCGGGGATGAGGCGCACGGCCATGGAGATGTGGCAGCAGACGTAGTCGGAGCAGGGCAGGATGTGCAGCGTGGGCGGCTGCCCGGCGCAGGCCGAGAGGCTGACGCGGCAGCGCTCCTGCAGCCGGTAGCGCACGGCGCCCAGGCAGCGCTGCAGATGGCCCTGGAACCAGCGCAGCACCAGCCCCGAGGAGAGGTGGCTGCGGCCCTGCAGCTCCACGCAGAAGCCCTCGGCGAAGGGCCGGCAGCGGCGCGGCCAGCCGTCCCTCGCCCGCAGGCCGCAGACGAAGGCGCCGCACGGCCCCAGCCCGTCGGCGCGGCGCGGCTGCGGCTCCAGGTGCGGCGGCAGCCGCAGGGGCACCAGGATGTCGAAGCAGTCGGGGCTGCGCACCTTGTGCTGCTCGTAGGCGCTGCCGATGCGCACGAAGTCGCCGCGCAGGCTGAGGGCCAGCGGGCCGGGCTGCAGCCCCTGCGCCTTGGCGGCGCGCACCAGCTCGGCCACCACCCGCCCCACGTGCGCCTTGCTGTGCCCCAGCACGTGCGGCGACACCCGCAGCTGCCGCGCGTGGAAGCGCTCCAGGGCTGCGCGCCG
>VZTJ01000306.1:53131-84488 GCA_013397795.1 Orthonyx spaldingii
GAGGGCCGGGGGCGTTGTCCGCCGGGGGCCGGCCCGGGGCGGGGAGAGGCGCCGCCCGCGAGGTCGCGATTTCCCGATCTCCCGATTTCCCGATCTCCCGATTTCCCGCCTTCCCGCCCGGGGAGCCCCGGAGCGCCCGCGCCGAGCCCCGGCTGCCCCCTGCCCGCGCCGAGCCCCCGCAGCCCTGCCCGTGCCGGCCCCGAAAGAGGAGCGAGAGTCGGGTTCCGTGCCCCGCTCACCGCAGCAGCGCCCTGCAGCGTGTTCGGGGGTAAAACTGCGAGTTTCTGTACCCCTGCATGAAGGGACGGCGGTGTCAGGGGGAGCACTCCTGCCCGGGCTGCGGTGCCGTGTCACAAGCTCCACGTCGCCCTTTTTTCCTCAAATAAAAGTGTTACAGGCCTGTCCCACCGCAGGGGAGTCCGTCTCGTTCCCAGCTCTGCCTGAGGGTCTCGGTTCCAAAGGAGCAGCAAAGCCATCAGTGCCAGTGCACGAGGGTGTGCACGGGCTGCTGCCGCCCCAACAGCTGCCTGCAGACACAGAATCATTCAAAAGCCGAGGGTTTTTACCTTGTGCCCAAATTATTCAGACATTAACAAATTAAGAGGGAAGAAATAACCTCGGGGGCTAAATCTACCACTTAAGATAAATTTTAAACACATATTTTGCTGGGAGTATGTTAAACTGTCTCAAATATTGATGGGGACAGGGTCATCATCCTCAGCTTCTGTTTGCTTAATAAATATTTACAGAGTTTTGAAGCTGTTTGCTGAAGTTTAAGGACCATCTATGTAAGCAGTCTGCTCGGTTTGAGTTCGGGTGATAAAGCTCCTATTGCTGCATCTGCACGGTGACATGGGTGGCTCCCCGAAGGTGAAAAGCAGTGCTTGAACACAAGAGACTGAACCCAGCAAGCTGAAAATGCTGTGACAAGGAATGGGTCAGAGAATCAAGAGATATGCCATACAAATGTTTGGCTATGTAATTTGTGTTTATATGAAACAAAATATGACTGCAAGCACATAAAAATCATACTCGACAGGAAGCAGCTTATGTTGCATAGCCAAGATGCTGCACACAAAGTCAAACCAGGTAACCATGGTCAAGCAGCCTGAATTAATTCACAGGCAGCCAAGCTAGGGTGAGAGTCAAGAGTACACTTGAGAGACACAAAGGGAAGTCCTAATCACTCCACCTCTGACTCTTGGAGTTACAATCAGGAGATTGGGGATTATTTACATTACAAATAAAGCAGATGTAAAGGCAAGAAACCATAGGCAATTTTATAACATCTCAGCCAGCAAAATATTCCATGCCCGACAACCAAAAGCACATTTTCTGGCAGGTCCAGTTGGCTAAGGTCCATAGCCTTGCTACTCAGAAATATCATCCCACAATAGCCATATCTTGCAAAGAAAACCCAGGAAGTAAAAAGCGTCTTTCTTTCCCACTCCTTGTTCCATGTTTTCCTATATTTCTTCGCAAGACCGAATGAGGGGACAAAAACATTCATTGTTCTGCTTATTGCCTGTGACCCATCATTTCTCTTTGTCCTGCACCCCCAAAACTCCAAATTGTTTAAATAACACAGCTGTGCTGGTATTAAACCCATCCTTCAAGATGTTTTATTGGAAAATACTGTTGAACTCTGTGAACCCTTGGCTCATACATTCAATTTTTACTAGCCTGTGGGTTTTTTTCACCCTCAAACCCAGCATGTTTCACATGCCTTCGGGCCTTGCTCCGGGCACACAGATTTTTCAAGACAGGCTGCACTCTCTGTTCATGCAGGGTTGATTTGATTAGCGGCACAGCCACGCTTAGCAGACAGACAGCTACATCTGCAGGAGCTGGCACAGCCCTTCGTGCCTGCTGCCCACGGGGACCCAGAGCTTCCCAGCACAGCAGTTATCCCTGTGGGACCTGTGCACAGGGAATGCCGCGGGTTCCCCGCTGGCCGTGGGCCCAGGGGCTGGAGGGAGTGCAGATGTCACCCCCCCGGTGGGACAGCCCAGGGGCCAGCTGGCCCAGAGCGTGTGAGCAGCCACACCAGGCCTGGCAGGGCAAACACGGGCACAGCACACGCTTCTCTGTGCCCAGGTGCTGCTGGGGTAGACTCTCTCAGGCTGCAGAGTAGCAGGTTGAACGCTGATAATGCGACTTTAACATCAGAACCAGAATGAATCCACAGCACTGATTTGTACTCCCACTGTTTGCATTACTAGCTAGTCCTTTCTCTCCTCCTCAGCCAGAGGCAAGATGAAATCTGTAGAGTTTGGGGCTGATAAAAGATGGCCAATGGCCTATTTTCTGGGACCTTGGCTGCTTCATGTCTCCCTGAGTACAGGGAGAGTCTCTGGGAAAAATGCTGAATATGTCAAAGGTGGAAGATGTCCCAGAGGTGCTCAGCTTTATGAGGTTTTTAATAGCAGTTGCATACTCAAGAAAAATAATAGGTTGCACGCTAATAAACATGACCTCAAAATTGTGACCAGAGAGAATTCATAACATCAATTTTTACTACCATTGTTTAAATCACCCATTGTTTAAATCGATGTTATCTAAACACTCACTCCAGAATGTCCCATATACAGGATATCCTGCTCACTAAATAAGGAATAATGTTATTCCTAAACAAGCTGAGCTAAAAATAGATATTCCAGTATATATGCTCTGCATGATAGCTCTGAGGGAGATTTGCAGAGGCAAAAGAAAGTGGTGGATTAGAGCATCCATTAAAGTTTCTCCACAGTTGGCAGTATTTCATACACCTGTGCGACTGTTCATGCTACACTACACCAGCCACTGCCAGAGATGGAGGCAGGGCACACCATCTGAGGAGGTAGAAGGAAGTGGTAGAAAGACAGAAGGCACAAACAAGTGATGATGTTTGTCTGATGCTTTTATGATCTACCTAAGACACAAGCCTGAGACTTCCTCCCAGCTTTTCTACAGCAAGTGCATTGTACCTCCATATTCTTATAATGCACTATTAAACAGTCTATAGCAGGAAAGTACAACAACTGATTGCAAAAAAATACGAGTCTGAATGGCTGGTCACTTGACTTCATGTCCCAGTCATTACTCTTCTAATTATTTCCTCTGAAAGCAAAGCTGCCAGCACATCTCTCCCCCAGCCCACTGGATGGTCCTGCCAGGGAGATGCCATGATCAAAATAAACATCCTTTGCTTGCCATTCCTCTGACACTCAGATTTTATGGCATACCATTAGCTACAATACAAACCAGCAGCATCAGACAGACATAAATCCATTTTTTATTGTGGACTACTGAATCTTTGCCAGTCACAGCAGCAGGGGATGGAAAATCAGGAGAGGGTGCCTTGCTACTACAAACAGCTGAGGAGACTCAGCAATCCAGGACTGGGGAAAGCCAAGCCTCCAGAGCAGTACATGGACATGAAGGAGTTTGAGGAGTAGGGCTGTTACTGCACATTCTCTCTTAAAATGTTTTCTGTTTAATAAGTCAGATGTGCTTGCCACCTCTGCCAGTCTATTTGCTCACTAACTATCAGCAGGGTGTAGCACTTGTTAATCTGAGAGCTGCAAGCAGCCCAGATTGCTATAAACCACACACAGCCCAATACAGGATTTCCTTTCTGTAGAAGGATGGCTTCCTGGGTAATACATACAACAATCTCTTGTCCAAGCCTGTCCTTATCACAAACAGAACTACCCTGGCTCTGTGCTGGTGATCAGTACCAGCATCAGCTGGTTCATTTCCAGCTTGTCCCATATCATTTGAAAACCCTCAAAGATTACTTTTTTGCATAGAAACTGGTTTGAGCAGGGCGTTTATACTTACCCATTACATGGCATTCAGGAAGACACACCTATGTGTTTCCAGCTAAGCAATGAACCAGGAACAAAACCCCCAGCCCATCTGCATCAGTGTCATTGGCACACTGAGCTGTTTGGTGAGCTGTGAGTGTGGCACTCTGCTGTCCCATGGTCTCCATGAAGCTGAAGTGGCTCATGTTGTGAAGAATTCCAACTACAGCATCATGAAAAGGAAACATCTTTCAGCCAGGGGAGTGCAAGTACACATCCATCATACAGAAAGGTTTATCAGCAGTAATGGTGAATGTTTCTTACATTGAAAATGGAAACATGAAAACTCTCTAGGTCAAGACTCTAAGTCTTGTACTTGCTCTTTAAGTTCAGTATTTGATGTGATCCACATTTGAAGGACAAGTCACAGCTTCCAGTGCTGTATCTAAACACTCCAGCCAACAAGCCCTGCTAACTCTCCTAGGGCAGCAGAGGAGGTGATCATGCTGTGCTGGTTGGTGACAAGGCCCCAGTGTGTCACCGGCCCACGCAGGAGCCTCCTGAGCCCTTCCCTTTCCCCACCACCCCAGGGCTCAGCAGAGCTTGTGCATCTGAGGACACCCACTATGGAATCCCCAGGTTTAAAAAGCATCCAATAGAGCCAAACCTTGCACATGCTTGTGTTAAAATAGTTTAACAAAAAGCAGTTTAATACCGATCTAATTAAACTTGGACGCATTTGTGTGTGTGTCAAATCCAAATTTAATCACTGACTGAAATAGTTTAGCTTAATTAATGGTAAGTCACTGAAATGTGTATTTGCACCATAACTTGCTTAACTAATAAAAAGTGATCGCATAGCTGAGCCTTAATTTGCTGATTAAAGCAGAGTCATTTAAACGAGGATCGTAACAGTTTCATTATACCACTTTGGGGTTGTTGTGCCACTTCTGTTTTTCATAACCAGTGCAAGGGAGCTGGAGAAGAGACACCAGGTTTGTCCCACAGCCCTGTGCTGGCTTCAGCAGGGTTGTGTCTGTCACTGGTGGCTTTCAAAGAGCAGCAAAGCAGCAGCAGCAGCTGCCCCGTCCCCTCCAGTGACTGTCATTACTGGGTTTGGGTTTACGTACCCTCACCAGGAAATTAGAGGAGTTCTGTGCCTGACAAATACCCTGCAGCAGCGAGCTACAAAGATGAAGTTTAGGCACAAAGTGATGAGATACAGCTCACAGAATCAAAGCTAAGCACACAACAGGGAACAAGCTCTGTTATCGGCTTACAGCCCCAAATAATGAGATGATCCTGGCTCAGCTGACACTCTTCTGATGAGCCTGAACTGGATGACCCACCCAGGGAAAAGGAGGGAAAATACAGCGTGGGAAGAAACCTGCGTGAGGGAGGATCTGTCCAGGGAAACTGGCTTATCAGCACTCAGCAGTCAGGGTGGGAAAAGCTGATGCTCTGGCTCGCAGCACCCGTTCTGCAGGGTTGGAGGGCCGTGGTAGCTCTAGGAAGCCTTGTCCTAGACCCTCACCTCATCCTGCCAAGGACAGAGGGGAAAAGCTAATGGCTTGAAAGGAAAGTGACCTGTAGAGAAGGCAAAGCAACTCAAAATTTTCAAAGGACCTGAGCCAGCAGTTTCTCATCCTGCATTCCCAGAGGGATAGGGACAGAGGTCCTTGGGCTCGGGGAGGTTTCACACCACACCCAAACCCACACATGGAGCCTGGCAGCAATCCCCAGCTGCATTATCTCCGTCAGGAAACATCACCCCAGTGACACCAGCCCACACAGGGCAGTGTCCTCTGCACGGCTCTGGCCCACCCGATTTGGGTGGAAAGATGCTGGGGAGATGCTGCAAGCAATGCTCAGCATTGGTTGAAATTCAAACCTTGCAGCACAGTGCCTGGTCTAGATGTCTGCACATGGAGTTGTTGACATCATGGCTGAAATTCATGTAATCTCCCTGGTTCACAGTAAATTCTTTATCTGCTTGGCTACCCTGTGAGGGGATAAGCATTACAATCATCCCCTGGGGCTCATGATAATACTTCCACTTGTAATTTTTCACCTTTGGGGCAGACTTTGGTTCTGTGTGCAGCTCCTTGAAGCAAGGCACTGCTGGGTAAGGGGCACAGCTGAACTTGCCAATGACCAAATTATTCAAATAAGCAACACCTTATAAAATTATTTTAGAAGCCAAGGAAAGCAAAGCCCACAAAAAAATCAGACCCAACTTATGCCCAAGAATGCAAAGAAAAATGAAACACCTAACATCCATTTAAGAAGTTGTTTGATTTAAAGCAAATACAGACAGGTTGTGGCTATGACCTCTGAAACCTCATAGCACACAAGTCTAAACACAAGGGTGGTAAGCAGGGGCTTGGGTGCAGCTCCAGGGACCAAAAGGACTTTGATCCACTCTGGGTTCTTTCTCCCTAACAACAAACAAACAGAAGAAAGCAAACAAAAATAGATTCTGAATCAAGTCCGTGCTGGTGTGCTGTAGCAATTTCAGATCATTGGCTGTATGAGAAGCAGATTAATATCTTGGTATGTGAGAGAACTCAGGAATGAGTAAGTGTTGCCTAAGATGAACAGGGTGAACATGGAGTCACAGCAGAGCGTGGCCTAATAATTGCCAGATGCAGGAAAAATTTATCATTGGTTTTACAATGTGGATGAATATTCTCTAGGAAATGTCCTCTGCAAACTTCTCCTCTTGGTTTTATGCTGTTTTCATAACACATGCAGGTCATGTGTGTAATTTGTTCTATTAGTTTCTCTTGGCTGTGATAATAAGACTGTTTGGGGTTAGGTTTTTTGAGGTTTTTTAGTAAATCAGGAAGACAAATGTGTTAAGAGTTCTGCTGATTATTCCTAACTCACTACAGGTCAGCCTGGAATGAGTAGTCAGCACGAGATGACACATGGAGGGTGTATCATCTAAATCATCTAAAAGCAAAGGCTGTAGCAGTATCACATGTACTGTGGTAAGTGTAGGGAGATAAAAAGAGGGAAGAATACAGCCATGAATTTTCTTGTTAGTAGGAAAGTCATGGAAAACGACACACAGGGCTTTCACAACTGGGTCTGGTGAGTTACTTCTGTTTGAATACCGAATCTGTGGAGAATGATGAGTTGGAAAGAAAGAATGACCTATCAGGTCACTCCAAAGCAGTAGCTTCATGTAAGTGTTTCTATCCCAAGAGTTTGCAACATCACATCCAAGCAATGTATCAGATTGGTCCAGGCAGCTGCTTCAGCAGTGATGAACTGCCAGCAATACAAACTGAAAACCAGGCTATGCTTTTTCTGCCCTATCCATGGAAAAATCCCAAATGGAGCAGCAATCCACAGGAAGGCTTCAAGAGTACTCATATCAGCTTACCAGGATAAATCCTCTTGCTGGTCATCAGCCTGAAACATCCAGTGAGCATTGGAATTCATGTCACATCTGCTGGAGGGGACCATATGTTCCAGCTTATGCTGAACTAGTGCTCTGTGCTGCAAGTCTCTGCCTTTATGACAAATGAAAAGCAAACACAGCCAGCTCTAGAGTCTGTATATAAACACACGTATCTGTCATCTTCCTCTGCAAGACTTGGCTCCCTGAGAAGGCAGAACTGATTCTCATGCATTATCCCTCTAAGCATATGCCCCATGTCTTACAAGATTCTCACACTTTGTGTAAACAATAGCACTTGTGTCACTTAAAATTGAGACATAATTATTTCTCATTAGCAAGTATTGCTGCAATATTTGGGTGGGAGGAATTGAAAAGAGGACAGTTGTTAATTAGAAAAAACACATTTCAACCACGTCCAAAGTCTTCTTTCAACCACCTTCGAAGTACTCAAGCAAACAGCATTTTTCCTGCCAAAGTCAGAACAATGAGAGCTGACAAGATGAGATGTGGAAGACTGCTCCTCATCTGTCACTAGCAGTTAGCTTTCCAGGTCAGGGCTGGAATCAGGCCATTAAGCTACACTTGCAGAATAATCTCACCAGTGATTTTAAGTCCTGCTGCTGTTCTTTTGCTGGATAAAAAACCCACTTAGAAGAAGCAAGGTCAGCACATTTTCATATACCAGGAGTGCTGTATGGTTAGGACAATAATACAGCCACAAGGGAGATTCAGTCCCTCTCAAACTGTATTTCCACTGTATTTCTGCCACAGACAAGTCTCTAAAGCCTCCAAGTTTAACATGGAGCATCCAATTATCCCCATTGCTCTTGGGCTCAGAGTTAAGCGTAAATGTACATCTCTAGTAGACCTGCATGCAGTGGCCTTTTCTTAGGCCAGCCCAAAAGCGAAGTCCCTTTCTCACGGGAGTGCTGCAGGCTGGTAGAGGAGAGACCTTTGTTCAACACGACACCGTCACCGGTGAGAGGAGAGCAGGGCCCTGCCTGCCCTGGGATCCACAGCCACCGGCACGGGGACACTCAGGATGACACACCTGGAGAGCAGAGGCTCCTCTGCTCTGTCACTTGGGCATCAGTCCAGGGAAGCAAGATGTGCGTGTTCTTCCTCCTCAGAAGCTGGGTGCCACCTCAGGAGCACGGCTGTGCCCCACAGGAGGGAGGAAACAATCCATCATCAGCAAGATGAGAGACAGCCCTGAATTAGACACGGGCTGCTGTTTGAAGAGGAAGCTCACTAATGCAGAGATAGCAACAAAGACCAACAGGACTGAGTCATCTGCCTTGACACTGCATGTCTGTCTGCGCCTATAAGCAAAGGCTTTTCACTCCACTAAATGTGTTATCCTTTTACATCCAGTTAGCAGCCTCTGACTATGCAGGTGCCCTCAAGCCACATGCTCGGGATAAATTCTTGACAGCTTGCTAAAACACTGCTGGCAGAGCTTGTCTTCAAAATGAACTGCAAGAAAATTCAAATCTCCCTCACCCACTGCTGCCTCTGCTCTGACCTGGACAGCCCAGGGGAGTGGCTGGGCACTAGCCACAGAGAAAACAGAAAAGCACTTTCAGTGCCAGAAATAATCTTTTTATTACACAGCCCATAAAAGGTATTTAAAATACAAAAACCACCCACTCTATGTATTACTTGCTGTCATTAATACCTTGGTCTACACATGTCCACTTGTACCTGTCCTAGGCACAAGTAACACTGAAAAACAAATCACTGACATGCAAGCAATTGAGTGGAAATTACCTATGAAACCTAAACAATGAGACTGTCAGATGGTCACTAGATGCATCCCTTCCTTTCCTCTGTGCCAGTTCAGGAACTGCAAGCAGAGCTAATCTGCATGATCTAATAGTTGCCTAAAACTACTCAAAGTATTTATGAGGACAGTGGAGACAAACTCTTCTCCATGATGCTACATGACATAACAAACAGCAGCAGTGACAGTACTGGAAGGCTCAGGATAGATATCAGAAAAAAACAAGTGTCACTGGTAGGGTAATGCAGGACCAGAACAGGCTGCCCATAAAGGCTGTGAAATTTCTGTCCTCGGAAGTTTTCATGACCTGTCCGAAAAAAATCACAGCTGACCTGCTTTAGTGCTGGCCACAGTCCTGCTTCCAGCAGGAGGTTGGACAAGATGACCTCCAGAGCTCCTTTCCAAGTAACACTGCGTGATTCCTGGGCTTCCATCAGAACATCATTTACTTCCAGCTAAGAACAAGCACAGGTAAAGGCAGTGCCATGGCCAGAGTTTGTGAGACAAAGATTCAGAATCAAAAAACCCCACTTTTAAAAATATCAGCATAGGAGTATTAATCTGCATCCTAACACAACAAACCACTGCTTCTGCCATGAGCTGCATTGCTGGAAACAGAGGTACCAACCCCTGCTCTGCTCAGGGTTGGGGTCTGCTCTGCAAAACTGTAGCATAAGGTGGTACTTCTCAAAAACACCTGAAGTGAGCAGGAGGCTGCATTTACTGAAAGCACCTAAGAACAACGACTGGAATTTTCCTTCTAACACTGTCAAGTTCTTTTAGAAATACATTACCCACTGAATCTGAACTGTTAATTCATTTACTCAACGTTAGATTAGCCCCACAACTCTAAAAAAAAGAGTATCAGCAAGTGTTCTACAACACAAGCTAAGTTCTGCCACTCTGGAAGTACAACTGCAAAGCTGCTGTCATTCTCCTTACTCCACTCAGATTTTTCATGTCAGACACAATGAAAACGGAACTAACAAATAGAAAAATGGTTGTACCTTTAAACAATATCCTCCCTTATGACACACATTCCTCCTTTAAATTGACCAATATTTTTGCCTTAGCCCTTTAAGCCTCCCAAGCTAAAAAATATGTGCAGAATTCAATGCAAGGGACATGCCACAACTTCAAAGCTACTGACAGAAAACGACTGGCATTTGAAATTATGTCTTTCCTAAAGTCAAGGCAAAAGGCAGACATGTATAGATTAAATAACTCCTGTAATACTAAGAACAAATAGAGATGTACAATCCACGTCTTCCCCAGCACAGGGATTGTATGGCAGTCTGATCACAAGCCTAGCTCTGCGTGCACGAGTGAGCCACACAGATTTATTCCAGACAGAAATGAAGACAATGATTTAGCTTTCTGCCAAACAATCCCGTGAGTCTCATTTTACATAATCTGCATCATAAATCACAGAATCATAGAGTGGTTTGGAAGGGACCTAAAGCTCATCTCATTCCACAGCCCTCTGCCATGGGCAGGGACACTTTCCACTATCCCAGGTTTCTTCAAGCCCTGTCCAGCCTGGCCTTGAGACACTCCCAGGGATGGGGCAGCCACAGCTTCTATGGGAACCCTGTGCCAGGGCCTCTTCACCCTCACAGGGCAGAATTTCCCTCTTCTATCTAATGGAAACCTGCCCTCTATCAACATAAAGCCATAAACCCTTGTCCTATCACTACACGCCCTTGACAAAAGTCCGTTCAGCTGGTGTCAGCATCACCTCGTTAATCCCAGCCACGGGGCTTTGGTTTCTGCCTGGCTGCTGCTGAAACGTGTCCTGGCACAGGCAGAGCTGCACGTCTGGGCCATCACACGTGCCTTCTGCAGTGCCTGCAGCCAGTGCAGAGATCCTGCTCCAGAGACAGCCCCAGTGCCCAGCGCAGGGACTGCACCATCTGACCGTGTCCCTCCCCTCCAGGCACCATCAGTACCTTCATCTCTGACTCAGAGCAGCTTTGGAGAACAGGGGCCACGTCCTCCCCAGCACTGACTGCAGAAGAAACCAGCAAGAGGTGAGCTGCTGATCAAACAGCAGCTAACTGCCCTACAGCCCTGCACACACACAGATGGATACCTGCTGCTCCTCCTCACTGAGAAATACAATTGCTTCTGCAGGAGAAAACTGGGATCAAGCCCTGGCTTATCACAGGAGCTAGAAAAGACCTCATTACTTTGAGGGAAGGGTTTAATCCCACTGCATATTACAAAAGCCAAATTATATGTGTATTCTATCATTTACAAGGAAACCCCAAAATTCAAAGGCACAGTGGAGACCCTGTCATCTTCCCCACTTCCTGTTCTGAAAATGCATTTCACAGCCTTTCTCTGATCCAAGCTCCTCTTCCTCTGTCAACATAACCAGAGTTCATTGAGGATCACTATGATAACAGACTTGTATAAGCTACATACTTTGGCCTCTGCCTGCCATTAACCCCTGCTGGGATGGCTGGTATTACTCAGTTTAGTTCTGCCTCAACATAAGAAAAAGTAACTATAGCCTTGCAGCAACAGAATTGTATAGCACTAAGCACCTCTTGTTCTTCTGTAATTTTTATCACTTTTTTTAGTCCCCTTTTTCATGAGAAAAATGAAAAGCAACTCAATTTTCTATGTAAAACACTAACAAAAAAAGAGCAAACTGCCAGTGAGCAGGGAAATGCACAAGCTTTCGAAGTGGCAGAACAGCCCACCCACACTTTAATGGATGGGCAGGAATCTGCTGCTGCATTAAAGAAGGAACAAATCCTGCTCGTGAGCATAAAGCAGATTTGATCTCCCAGTTCACATTTCATGCTTGCAGCTGGAGACAGTGTTACTGTCTGACACCCTTCTCAAATGTGCAGGATGTGTTCAGCTGCTGAGGACAAAGAACTCTCTATGAGCACTTTCAATCACAGTAGATACGACCAAACACAGGCCTCACATGGCAATTTCTTGGTATTTGATGTTCCCAGCCCTTGGCCAAACAAAATACATTAAACATGAGATTTGTCTCTTAAAAGATGCTGCCCCAAGTGAGCAGAGTGTGATGGTCTCAGGGGCCACCCACATCTGGGACAGCCACATGAGCATGTCCCTCTGGCACTCTGTCAGGAGCCAATCCCACCACTGCTGAACACCACCGCAGACATCTCCAGAGCATCTCTGCAACCACACAAAAAAGAAAAAGCCCACCCCAAAACACAAAGAAGTCTTTAAATAAAACTGGTCTTATAATACCAATTTTTATTCAAGATGGACTGAAAATAAATACTTACTATTACTTCACTTACCCTGAAAACAGAACATTCTACTTTGTCAGTATTAACCATTTTAAAATGAGCTGATGTGCTCCAGCTTACTTCAAGTACATTTGAAGGCAACAGAGAATGTATTTATCATTTTTATGTGTGTGCATACATACACAAATATTGCATATATAAATCATGTATATATTTATATTTTGCTGCCACCTTGTGAACAGTCTCTGAATAGAGAGGTTTAGTTCATACAAACTCAATTCCACCACCTTTATTCACATTTAGCTCAAATGACTTTACATATTTTTTAAATGGCTACTCAATGTGACAAAGGATGGCTGAATCAAGTGCTTAGTGCAGAAAATTTTAAAAGGCTGAACACAGTAGTCTTCCACAATCTCCATACACTTTTGTGTCACAATTTATTGCCACAACTGTTATGGAAAATATAACTAAATTCTTTCTGATAAAAATATTGCAGCTTTGCATCCAAGTTGTATGGCTGTCTTCAAAACAGAATAAGCTGGTGTCTGTGAAAAGACAAAAAGATTAAATACATCTATTGAAGAGTTTTGCTTGAACCAGATTGTGATAAGGGATAGTAAGCACTATTAAAAAAAAAAAAAGAAGGAAAAATATGCACGCACGAAGAAAACCCCACCTGTATTTGCAGTCTGATCTATCCTAGAGAAAACTGAGTTAAGTTTTATCAACTTTGCAGAATATTTCCATTTCTCCACAAATGTAAGTCAAGAGAAAAAACAGGAGAAAAATCACATACTCCCTATAGAGTATCCAAGGGAGCACAGAATTTAGTTCAGTATTTCACACTTCCTAACAGGATGATGTCTCCAGTTCCCAGCTGTATGGATAGCACTTATTAGCCTTACCTTCAAAAATATTTAATCTAAACCGAAATTAAAAGAAAATCTAAAGATTTGCAGAGGACACCTCTTGAGAAAAAAATCAGAACACTTTAACACTTGACACGAATTCCAACAGATTCAGTTCTGATCTAGAAAAATGAAAGGTATAACATGCAGGACTCTCTTATATGTATCTTTGGGAAAGATTATCAAGAGTCATATGTTCTGCTTCTCAAAGAACCACATCCCAGTCTCTAGGTAAGTCTCTGGCTACATCCTCACTGATGGCACCAATTAGTCAAGATTCTACTCACAGCTTCTGCATCGTGCTCAAGCCCAATGTCGTGGTGCTCCTGCTCATCATCCCGGAATTGCTTTATTACCTGTAAAAACAGCAATTACTGAGTCTGCTTTGCAGAGAAACCAAGGCAGCCAGCACACAGAACCAGACGCTGTTGTCCATTGCGTGCACCACGGCAAGCCACGGTCTCTCAACAACATCTCAAGCAATTCAGCAAAATTTCAGCAAAAATCTCAACCTCCAATTCAGCAAGAAGGGAATTATTCACAGCATTCCCCTAACCTAAAGTTCTTCTAATGGTCTCCAAAAAAGTCTTTAAGTTCAAGCTGCTGCTTAATATGTCACTATCTTTTTCACTGTTTCAAAAAAACCTATAGTCATAGTAGCTTTCAACACTGGCTAGTTTCACACACCCATAGTATTCTGACAATCTGAATAAAGGAATTAAGGTCCTTGCCTTGCCAATCAGTAAGAGTGCTTCCCTGTAAGCCAACCAGGCTCTTGTCCATTCTAGCATACTCTAAAGAACAATTGTTTGTCTTCTAATCTTTCAGCTGAGACAAAAAGGTTTCAAGAATTTTCTCTCGAGATGCCTGCAAATAACCAGGATTGCTTAATGAAGAGCTCAGCACTTACAGACACCTGGGCACTGTCCCTGCCCAACAGCTTTGCTTTGCTTTTGGTTTCCTCACCAGTTCTCCTCATATTGGCACTGTAAATGAACTCACTGTCTGGATTTTTCTCTTTATTTTGTGCCATCTCTATCTATTTCATTATACCATTATCTTCAGGGGTAGCAATTCCCTGGTGCACCTCAGCACAGCCTAGGTTACTTCAGATACAGTTTCTGTAACAACAGGATACATTGGAATAATCAGATTTTGCACAATTGAACACCCTGGTAGCCAGCAAGGCTGGAAATGCACCAGTTCCATGTGCTGCCTGTGGAAACAGCTCAATCTCCCACAAACGCCCTACAGGAATGTGTCCCAATTTGATTTATGAATTATTTTCTCACAGAGCTGACAAACATCAGCTCCCGACACGCTCTGAGCAGCATCCAGGACTAGAAAATGAACAGGTGCTGGCTGGCAGCAGTGCCCAGGAGCCAGGAGGGCAAATCCCACCCTGGGGTGCCTCAAACACCTCGAGCTCACTGTGAGCACGGTGTGCAGCCCTGGGCCCTACAGGTCAAGGAGCATGTGAAGGCACTTGCATACCTTCAGAGCAGGGCAACACAGCTGCTCTGCAATTGTATTTCCTCCTTTTGTTTCCCCTCTAGGCCCTTCCTTTCAATTAAAATGAATCAAACTTAAAGCATAACTCTCCCACTCAAAAAGGAAACCCTGAGTTACTGAAAGCATGCTGAAGACAATCCAATAAATGTTTTAATTTTGGTACTTGATCAATTTGTGGAAGGAAAAAGCATCCTTTTATTTTAATAGTTTTTGTTGACTCCAACACTCTAAGTGACAGAACAAAAAGATTTACTGTAAATTCTAAAAGCATGTTATTTTCAGAAGACTAAATAACATAGGATAATTCAATGAATTTGTTAAACTACTTTTAAGTCACAGTTACATACCTGCAATAGTTCTCTGTACTTTTCTGGATCCTCCTCTATCAGAGTTCGGATCTGGTTGTTGTAGTGCTCTGATATACTCTCCTCCACAGCCACTGTGCAAGCCATGGCACCCTTCTTTCCAAGCAAAGCACTTCCAGCCCCTGGGATTGGGGTACCAGACACAAGAACACAATGAAATCTGAAGCAGTACAAATAATTCAACACAACTGAAGACTTCACAAAACAACGATAATAGTAATGACACAAACTCACCTAAAACAAAACCTGCTACGTTCCAGAAAGGCAATAAAACCGTAGGTCGGACTCTGTATGCAACCATGAGCTCATTGAACTTTTTCAGGTGCTCTTTCTCCTGATTCCACATTTGCTGCAAAAGAGCCAGATCACAGTGAAGCATAGAACCACAAGAGTTAACATTTCTAATAAAACCAATAAAAACCAAAACAGCTCAGGCCACATATGCCATGAGAGCTGAAACAACATTATAACGCTGTAACATCACAAAGAAGAAATGGTGCAGAAAAGCACATGCAGATCGTTATATAGAAAGGGCAGTTGAGGACAGTTATAAGAAGGCAACATAAAAACATTCGCAAAATAGGACAACACTAGAGTAACTGTAGCATTGGTAACTCCCTTACCAAGTACTCCCACCATTCTTTACAAACCCACACGTTTCGAAGCGCTTAAAAAAACCGCACAATAATCTTACCATGAAGGCTACGCTCTTTCACCGCCATCCGGCCGCTGTTAACCCAATGCAAACCCAACAGCAGCACGGGGATCGCTGCGAGGCGCGCTAACCTGGATGACGGGTCCCACGCTCGACCTGCCCAGCACCGCCATCTGCCCCGCGTAGATGCGGTTCGCCCCGAACTCCCCCGCGTGGTCCACGCGGATGATGCGGTCTATGACGGGCTTGTTGATGCCCTCCTGCGCCACCCGCGCGCTGCACAGCCTGAGGGAAGCGCCTCCGGCGGGCACACGCCGCAGACCTGTCGGAGAGACAAAGGTGACGCCGGCTCCGCCGCCGCCCGGTCCCCATCCGCGCTGCCCCCCCCGGAGCCGGCCGGCCTGAGGGGCGGGCAAAGAGCGGAGCCGAGCCCGTACCCGGCCCGCAGCGGAGGGGCCGGCGCTGCCACAGCGAGCACCGCAGGGCCGGGGCCGCCGCCGCCGCCATCGCGCCGAGCACACGGCTCCGCCGCGCCGCGCTACGTCATCACCGCGAGCCAGGCTCCCGCCCTATCACGGTCCCGATTGGCCTCGCGCCGCTCCATTGGGCATTGCCCATTGGACAGCGCGGCTGTCAGTCAAGGCCGGCGTCCCCGGTTGCCATGGGAGCGCGGAGGGGACGGCCTCTGGCGGGCGAGGCGGGAACTGCGGCGGGGGCGCTGAGGGCGGGCGGGAGCGCTGAGGGCGGGGGCGCTGAGNGTTGCCATAGGAGCGCGGAGGGGACGGCCTCTGGCGGGCGAGGCGGGAACTGCGGCGGGGGCGCTGAGGGCGGGCGGGGGCGGTTCCAGGCCGGCCCCCTTCAGCCGCAGCGACCGAACAACAGCCGGCGGTACCGTAAAAAAACCCAGCGTTTATTGAAGGGTCATTGATTTAAAATACGGGCAGGAAACATACCAAAACATTATATAAAAAGGATAGTGTCTCACATTAACTAAGAGCGGACTAATGCAGATTTCAAGCATAAAATGGAATTCTGTACAGAACATCTTTAATCACAATCTTTAAATAAAGGAAAGGGTTAGTAGCCTATAGGGACACACGGTTCTCTGAGACACAGGGCCCCAGCACTTCAGCTAAGAGAGGAAAAATGTGAAATTAAGGGGTACTGACACACAGTATTGCCAACCAACACTTTAACTCTCAAATATTCACATTTTAGAACACAGAGAACAGTAGTCAAGATGTTCGTACAAGAATAAAACACAAATAATAATGCCTTAAAACATAAAAAAAAAAAAAAGGCCCCTCCACAGCAGCAAGGGCCTGCTGTGGCTGTGGGCTTCTTCCTATGCTGAGTGTTTATTCAGAGCTCTTTTATCAGTTTGTTTTCTCTGAACCATTTTGTGACCAGTTATCCAGTGTTCAACTTCTCTTGCTGCTTCACAGCAGAATAAATAACAAGCCCTCACCTCTAAAAATATTTCGAAAACTGATTTCAAACCCATACCGTATTTTCTCTTCCTATGCATTATTTCAAAAAACTTCCATATGTACTTCTTTTTTAAAACCAAAGCAAATGAAAGGAGCTGAAAACATGTAAAACCACACCTTTCCCCTCTGTTGTGATTCTTATCGCATAATTTGTAAAAACAGTACGAAAGACTTTCAGTTCTGATCATATTTTACCCAAACTCCCTGAAAAAATAGGGATGTAATAAATCCCAACAACCCTGAAGCTGTAGCAGTGTTAAAGTATCCTTTTTTCAACATCTCTAACACAGCACAAATTTGCTGAATTTCCAAGTTTTGGGAACTTTAAGCCCCACTAGCTTAATCAAGAAAGACTCAGACTACGAGCACCCATTACACAGATCATAGTGCCAGGGTGCTGCTCAGTTTTTAGAAGCTGCAAATGCTTCTGCTGTTATCTTGTGGTTCTGGGAGTTTCAGGAAGTCACGTTATTTTGACTTGCATGGTTTTCAAGGATGCCTCTGAGCTTCTGCTATCTTTCTGATTAGAAACATCTTGTCACGACTCTCCTGGAAAGACAGAATAACAAGTATGCTCTACATGAACAGTGTCAATACAAGTCATCTACAAACAGCTCATTTCTGTATTAGAAATGGGTGCATTCACGACATTGTACTCCCCCAGCACACTCTCAACTGCCTGAACAATTGCAAGTTTACAATGGTCTTGGCTTCATTTATCTCACCTCAGGTCACATATTAACAGTTCTGCATTGAGCCCAGTAAAAACATCTCACACCCTTCTAAATATAAAACCACGCTTCCAAGAAGTGGAACAACAGTGAGCAAACAAAAAAAAAAAAAGCACACAAGGATTTTCAGAATTCCCAGCTGTTTTGTGAAGCCTTGAAAAAGCAGGAAGGCTTTTGTTCCTAAATTCCTCACTTCTCAAAAACATCCTCTCAGTAGTGTTTTTCTGCATACAGGTTGTTAAATGCCATATCTAAAAGAAGCACATATCAAGAAATGGGCTATTTCATAAGAAAGTGAGAAGTCTCACTACTGAGGCGGAGTTCTGACTCCAGCAGTTTGTCAGATCACAGCACATGAATGCTGCCAAACCTGGCGTGGCTTTTGATGGCCACAAAGCACCATTTCTGCACTGGCACCCTTCTCCCCAGGGCTGGTTAGTGGTGACTTGTTCCACTTTCAGTACCTGCTCAAGCAGTGCTGGACCTGCACTCAAGAACAAGACTGGACAAGATGCAGTCAAAATACAGGCCTGGAGGGAAGGGTGGGGAGTTGGGTGCCTGTTTGTGAGGGCAGAGAAGGAAATAGAAGTGGAGGTTGTGCAAGATGGGGCAGGAAACACAAGATTCAGGTTCTTGCTTGGCAGAAAAAACCCATGCAGATGAGTGGATTTAAGCAAGGCAACAGATGAAAAACAGGGACACAGCATCTCAGAGGCATATCTCTTGCATATCTCTGATATAACCAGACCTTGTTGCAGTTGGTACCCAAGAAAATCAACTCCACTGAGAAATAACCACAATGCTTTGGTTATTTTTCCTGTGTAATTTGTAAAACATCCTTCACTGCCTGTTGCACACACCAAATATCCAGAAGACTATGAAAACCAAGTTTCCTCTGCAGGCCTAATTTCTGTACACCTAAAGTTCTCTTCATTGCATCAGTAAAGTGTTGGGTCAAATCTTACCAAAACCAGTTGTTCTTTCAGCTGTTCAACTGCTCGTTCGTGTGCTCGAGCCAAGGCAATAAAATAGAACATAATGATGCTGTAAACAACAAATAAATAAGGAGGAATTGAGATTTCTTATGTATGTAGTAACAAGTTCAGTTCAGGAGAACATATAAACATGTGCTACAAAAGACATGGCTGTATGGAGTCCAAAATAAGCCACATGGTTTTTCAAGCACAGAATCTTTAGAAAGCATTAGATAACAAGGCTCCAATATTTGCAAACAGTTTAGTTAAATGCAAAAAACTCCATTTAAACTTAAGAAAAAAAAAATCCTTTTTTATTGGAAGGTTGACCAAACATTGGAACAGGTTGCCCAGAGAGGTTGTGGAGTCCCCATATCTTTGGAGATACTCAAAATCTAACTGGGTATAGTTCCTGCTCTACTTGACCCTGTTTTGAATAGGAGAATTGGGTTAGATTCTCTCTACAGGTGACATCCAACCTTAAAAATTCTATAATTCTACATTGAATTTTATCTTACAGAATGACTGTTTTGGGAGTGTTATTTGTTTTTTCAGACTAGGGTTTGTGGATAGGAATTCTGATCATGGGGCTTACAGTACTAATTTGCAGGGGATTCACAGTTAACATTTTTGAGAAGGACACATGAATATGTTGCAAGAGGAAATGGAACAAAACTGATGAGTGTGAACACATGGGCAAAGAACATAAGGGCTCAGGATTCATACGGGTTCTGATGCTTTTGATTGCAAATGGAAAATCTGGTCTAATAGATGCTTGGAGTGAGTTCAGTAAGCAAGGAAATGAAACTGCGTAAGTGAATCAAGTCTCCACAGTACTCACCAAACGATCATAAAAAAAGGCACTGCAAAGGCTTCTGATCCCATGGCAAAAAGGATCTTCTGCAGAAGTGTTGGAAACCCAAGTATAGTATCTGGAATAACTTCCCATGAAGTGCTAAAATTCCTGAATGGCCCACATGCCTTGGAAGAAGGGATACTGTCAAAGAAGCAGAATAGGAAGAAGATGTTACACCAAAGTAGAAAGATAAAATAATCCAGCACAAGCCCAGCAACAGCTCAGCAATGCAGTAAAAGTGTCCTGTGTCTTTAAAATAGTAATTTTTGTTTATATGAACTAAGTTATAATTTTATGTATTATACCCTGTACATTTTATTCCATTAATCATTCTAAAGTTGTGTGTCTGCTTTTACAGAACTGACAACCTTAGAACAAGTGTCAACTTCATGGAACCTAAATTGTCACTTACTGTCCTATGCTGATTCCCACAGGGAAAAAACCCAAGACGAGCCCAATCAACAGCACCACCAGGAAGAAAAAGTTGGAACTTGATGCCCTGATAGGCCTGGCTGCAGGTTTACATGTGTGTATCAAAACGATCTGAAGAGGGAAGGTAAGACTGTTACCAGTACATCTATATAGATATATATCCAAGAATATTTCCCCCAGCAGCTGAATTTTCCATTCTCAAACAAGCCACCAGCTACCACACAACCCCTGCTTTGATATGCGTGGGCTGAGAAGGGCTGAGATTGCCTCACATTGTGATATAAGTCAATGTCTCCCAGTTTGTGTAAGAATTTGATCCAGAGGACCTTACACACTTGCACAGAGTCAACTGACCCAGCCATGTGGTGTAGGATCCATGGCACTGCCATTGGCTTTGTTCTGCCACATCTTCACTGGATACATCCTCTCTTGCAAGACCTAAAGTATCAGCAAGAATTGGATGCACAGAAGGAGCTGTGTGGTCACTGAGCAAAACTTCTGATAGGCAGAAATCACATGAACATCTGACCCAGCTTGGATGCTTCCATTTCGCTCCCAAATTTTTAGCAGTTTTGCAAAATCTTGGTCAAGTTCTAAGCTGTGTTGCTAATAAATAAATTACTGCAGGAAAGTGTTATAAACTAGCTTTGTTACATAAAAAGTTTTTCTTTAAAAAAAAAGACAAATAATTTGAGAGGCAGTAATTTAAATGTGGCTTTGCTTGATTTCAAAGCAAAATTCTACTTTCTGTTAAAAGCACAAAATCTTACTGAAAATGGAATACCATTGGCTCATTCCATCCCCTGCATCCACAGGTGATTTTAGGGTTTTTTGTTGGTTTTAGATCACCTGTATACCTATATGCCTGCATTATAAAAACCACAGAGATGTACTCAGTCCTTTATCAACCACACAGTTTCATTACCTTTTTAACGTAAAAGATGATGAAGTATTTTATAGTTGCTATTGCAGGAAGAAGTGGTGAAAAGAAGGTTCCAATCCAGCAAATAGTCTGCCCATAAATGATTTCCAGTATATTGTCAGAAATTCCAAATTCCTGCAGGCCAAACCACTGAACTAGCTTGCAAGGGCAATGAGTAACTAACAACCTGAAACCAAAGAATAAAGTTAGTCCTAAACTGAAGTTGTAGAGTTTAGATGCATTCTGTCACATTTGGAACACACAGAATTTAGCAGTTAAGCATTAGACAACATAACAGAAAATGTCTGAAGAAAAAAAGATCTCAAATATCAAAAACTATACAGCCGTCTGAACAGCAAACAGGTGCTCAAACCACCAGAAATATGTTTATGTTTTTTTTTAAACTAGTAATCTGTTTAGAAATATGGGGAATTTAAAGCAGGAAAAATAAAATGTGTTTCATACATCATTTGTAAAAATATGCTCAAAAAGCAGAGATACATACTTTCTGGGGTAGTCCACAAACAGGGCCACACCAAGAATTACAATAAAATCAAATATCATCAGTTTGTACATTTCTTGCCCAACATCAGATTCCCAGCACTATAAAAACAAGTCAGGAAAAACAAGATTAGCAGTCTAAATAGACAAGTGAAAAAATCTGTCTATCAGTAAAGCAATAAATGTCTCAGTTAACAGCATGAAGTTCAAATTGTATTAACTCCAATTTCTAAAATATTCAAGTGTTTCAGAGTTCTTGTGAGAAGCTTTTCCCTTTTTTTTTGTTTTGATTTTGGGGCTTTTTTTGGGGTGGGGGTGAGTTACGTGTGTTTTGGTTGGTTTTGGCGGTTGGGGTTTTTTTGTTTGTTTGCTGTTTTTTTTTTTCTTTTGAGGAAAGAGCTTTTGCCTTAATGCAGCAAAAGGCAGTAGCACAATGTCTCCAAAACACAGCTTACCTCAAACAATCCTCATGGACAGAAAGTCTGTGCTAAGTGATCATCTGCCACCAGACTAAGTCTAATGAGAGTTTTAGACAAACAAAAGATAACTGTGTAACAACTGTACTGGTTTGCACTGAGCGGTGGGAATCAACACCAGGTATAGCATGAACGGCAACCCCAGGGCTGATACCGAACACCTCTAGACAAGCAACTCTCACGGAAAACAAATCTCTGTTCGCAGGATTGGATGATTAAAGACCAAGATAAATCTGCTTACAGGATAGAGTTCGTAATTGTATCCACAGGGCTTGCACTCATCAGTGTCACAGTCAGAGATTTGACTCCACAGCGAGAACAAGAGAACGCCAATATTGGCCAGTCTCACAAAGACACACCTGGAAGAAAGGCAAAACCTAATTCCAAATATGCCAAAAAATAGCCATGTTAACACTTGGCTCACCTTGCACAAGAGTCCAAAGAAGCCTTGAAATACCAAAGGGTCATGTAGAGCTTTAAAAGAGCAGCCAGCTAGATAATAAACACATTTCTTTCCTAAGCAGTAAGTTAAAATTGCTTTTGACCTTCTCCGCTTTAGGCTACAGTCCCTTGTTTCTTTTCTCAGTACTCTTTCTAGATCAGTCATTTCAGTTGCAGATCTTGATGCTGCAATGGGTTGCAATTCTCTCAGGGACAATTCTGTGTGCAGCATTTCCATTTCATGTAGCTTCAGGTCTCCTGAGGCACTTGGCCAAATCAGAAATACAAAGCAGGGACATGCAGAGTTCAGGTGCTTCAACCAAGATCTTACTGCCTTAAGCTGCCAAATACCGGCTCTTACACTGAAGTATCTTTTACCCCAAAACTTTTAACTTCTGCCTTGAGCAAAGCTGTGCTCCAGTCACTGCTGTACACACACATTTGCTCATTCAGGGAACTGCTGCATGAAAGCAGTGAATCCACAGCTCTGCAGCCACAAGTTCTCTACTGACTATGTATTCAGGTTGAAGATGTCCAGACCACACAGCTAAATGGGACCAAGAGAAAAACTTGGACACTGAGATGATTGCACTGCACTGTCATCAAAACAGATTGTTCCCAGATTTAAAAGTTTCCAACTAAACATTGGCCAAACAAAGTCTCCTTGGTTTCCAGTGCCAACTTCTCTGCTTTTTGATGTTTCAATGTTTACAATACATATAGCCTACCAAGAACAAAGTGTTGAAACATCCAAGGCCACAATAAAAACATCTTTACCTCATGAGTGTCAGCTTAATTTCAAAGGCTGGTGTATACTCTTCAAATTGGATCAGAAATGAGAAGATCAGAGGAGCGATGAAGTTGGCCAGTGTGATCACCATGGAAGGCAAATACTGCTCTAAGAGCTTAACCAGGGAGTTCGCATTGTCAATGACCTGCACAAGAAGAGATGAGAGAAACACAATACTTAGAGAACACCTTCCTCACCGTGCTGCCTCCAGCTACAGGCTCCCTTGTCCAGGATTCAGGCAGCATCTTTTACTCTGTCTTCATCCTCCACCTACATTTGCACTGGGCAGCAAGAATCAACACCAGGTGTAACACGAATGGCAAACCCAGGGCTGATTCTGAATACCTTTAGACAAGCAAGTTCCACAGAAAACAAATCTCTGTTCTTTATACAAACCCGATCACTGCTCTCTCTGCACTTTGCTGATACACACTCTTGCTTTCTCCTGCTCTCTTCACCAGGAACTCCCTCCACCTCCAGTTACAAGTATTTCTGTGTTTCCTCAAAGCTTCTGTTTAAAGAGGTTCAACACATAAACTCAAGGTTTGTGTTTGACTGTTGCTAACCAGCACCAAGGCTACCAGGTTTTATGCCTATTCCAAGTGCAGACACTTTTCAAGTTATTCTCACTGGTGTCAAGCAGCTCCCCTGACTTTTCAACCATCCTGACAAACTCCTCTAACTGCTCATTAAGACAAGGTCAAGATATCAACCCTTCTTCATAAAGCCCACAGTAACTGAAGCTGTTCTTCCTGTTGTTCAGTGTTGTGCTGTCCTCTTCTCTGCTTTCAGAAAATACCTCTGACACAAACATATTTAGCACCCATTTCCTGCTTCTGTCTGTGCAATCCAGACAGTTTACAGAAGTTCAGAGTCATGTCCACCACAAGCACAACTTTTCTGGTGCACAGCCAAGTCCATCACATCAGCAACTAACACAGGGAAGAGAAAAAGTCCCCATTCCTACGGGACTGATTGAACCCATGGGTCCTACAGAGAAGCCAATTACTTTTATGAAGCTGTCACAATGTCATCTGCTTTGTTCTGCTTCTGAAGCACTGTTTCCATCTGCTTGGCCTACCAGAGGTGAAACCCACCCAACCTGATTCTCTCTGCTAGTGATGCAAGAACCTTTGCTTTTGAAAATGGCTCTGTGTTCAAAGCCTGTTTCCCCACACAGCCATAACTCAAGCCACAAGACAGATCATAATCTTTACTCTGCCTTCCTCTGCAGTGCATTTTTGCAGTTGACAGAGAACCAGATCACATGAAACTGATCATGATGAAGTTTGGTTTAACCAGGTCAGTTCTCTCAGCCAGTTCACTGCCCAGACCCAGCAGATCACAGTGAGGTGAGCACAGTTACAAAGGAAGGGTAGTGAGGGCTGCTCTTCTTGCCAGCTCCAAGGTACTGAACACTGAAGCCTCTGCAGCAATGGGAGATGTTACTGGGGAGGGTTTTTCGGCACATGGTTCTTGATCTTTCTGGCTCTCATCTACTTAAAAAAAGATTGTAAGTCTGTAGGAAAGCATTTTCAGATCCCTGCATGAAAGGTGCTATATTAAGATACTTGACTCTTTCACCATAGTTCCTCTTGCTGTAATCACCAGCCTTGACTGAATCTGTCCTAGTGTAATTGCTGATACTCACACTGGACTTTTCTTGAGAGAAGACAGTTACTCTATAAATAGAGTAAAAACATCCTGATAAAATGGCAATGACAATTATATTTATAAATACTCTCAGAGAGTAGATGCGTAGCTTTTCTTTCATTGTCCTCTCAGTTATTTTTTGCTTCAGCATTTCTTCCAGCAAGTCCGTCTACAAAGAAAAGAAAAAAAGACATGCAGTTTTCTGGTGCAGCATACAACACTTAACACCATGTCTTCTACCCTTGAGATGTGCAAATCTGTAGCCTTTTCTAGGAGAATCACTCCAGCACCTGCCCAAGCACACAGAACTGAGAGTGCCTTTTGTCTGACAAAGCAGGTCCATGCAGGAATGGAAGCCCCTGTGTGTTCCGCCTTTTCAAGAGGAGGACTCTGTAGCCAAAGATGAGTGTCCTGCAATCCTCTTATCTCTACTGTATCAGTAACACATTTCCTTGAGGACAGACAGTTTGCCTGTTCATTGAGACAGACTGATCTCAGCTTGATACTAAACTCTGAAATGGGTAAACCAGCTCACTCATCTCATTACTTCTGCAGGTAAGCAACCAGCCCTCATTATGGTTCAAACCTCCTTCTCCTACACTTTGTGATGGAAAACTGGGGGAAGGCACAGAGAGAAGGAAGTACAGTCTTGAGCAGCTTGTCATGTAAACTTGGGGTATTTCACCTTAACTGACATGAAAATACAGTATCACCTGTGAAGGCAATTTAACCTGGGCAAACCTACATATCATGCATATGAGGGTATTTTCTGAGGACTTATATCCATCAAACAATAATATTAAGGGGCAATTTTTTTCTAACGTGCATTTCAGAGGCAAAAGTGTGGTAAGTGAAGGAGGTTCTGATTCTGTGATGAAAAAGATGGCTGTGAACTTCACTAGAGCAGAAAGCAACTCGCTGTAATTTATGAAATCTGTCATTACCACTTTGTGGTTGAAGTGGAAGCATCTTCTCAAAGGTAATTGTTTCACTACACAAATCTCTGCTTCCAGTGTACAGAGAGCAAAAAGATCCTTGTTTTACCAAAAGAACCTTTCAGACTCTTTTCAGAGCTTTATAATTTGGGAAATCTATAGCTGCATCAGCATTTTATATGTGCATGTGTGCCAAAGACACCTAGTGAAAATCTTTCAGTGTCTTCTTACTGCAACAATGCTCTCAAACAGTGCAAAGAGCACCGTCTGAATTTTATTTCTCCCCAAACTACTCCCTACTGCACTGCACACTTAACACTTAACCCAGAACACTCAAACAGATCCCTGCAGGGTTTTGCCCGCAGCTGGAACAGCTTCTCCTGTTGAACTATGCAGAAACTAACACAGGAAGCAGGACTGGAGTGTGTGGAAGAGGCAGATAAGACAAGCAGCTAACAGGCTGGCGTGGGTCCCCAGTGGAAGGGGGAAGGGCCGACAACATCCATGCCAATCGTTCTCACGTTGCACCACGACTCCAGCTACCTAGAAAGCATGCAAGAGGGTGTGGGCTGCACCCCCAAAACAAGCTACTTCCATCCTTCTTAACCTTATTCCCTCATCTGCAAAATTACCCACCTCTGGTTTTTAGCCATCTAAGCTGTATGAAACCATAATCACAAAAAGACAGACGTTACTCACGTGGAGCTCATATTGCAAGCTGCGATGTTTCAGCCGGGCTGCATTTGGATCTGTAATGCAGAAGTCCCAGCCTGCAAAGACTTTGTTACAGTAACTCTGAAACGGATCTGCATCATGCACTAAGTTCTGCTTAAAGCCTTCCACACACCTAGAGAAAAATTCATGAAAAGATGTATTTTATGCACAGAAAAAACACACACAAACAGCCTGGCTGATCAAAGACTAAATGACCCCCTCTGTGAGCAAACTGCCACCTTGGCTTTGTACCAGCCAGTGTCTGGGACACTCTCAGTGTGAGATTCTGCAGCAGCTGACCCTGACTGATACAGGTTATTCCCACCTGCACTTCACCACAGTCACACCTTCCCACCTCACCCAGACACAGCAAAGGAAACTGATACGGCACAAGTAAAACTCAACCAAAAATCCCAAAAGAAAATCCTCCAAAATTTTTTGTATAGTTGAGGGGCTTTTACTTATAGGCATGCATACATATGAAAAACTGATAGTTCAAATTGCTTTCTTTTTTTTGCTGGCTCTGTTTCCCAAGCACACCAAAGGCTACTGTGGCACTGCATCCTCAGGCAAAAGATTCCCCATTTCCACATAAAACAGCTCTAGAACACAGTATATTCCCTTCAAGCAGGAATACAATGTAAACTGTGCAACAGGTAACAGTAAACAAACAACACCAACATCTTTACCTTACTATTATCCAGAGCAAACTTAAGCCAAGGCAGGCAAATGTAGTCAGCAGGTATGCGAGTGGCAAGTTGTACCTCATGACACTGATCCATACAGCATCTATTGTGTAATAGCCATAAAACAAACTTGTCACTTCAAGGAATCCCTGTGAAAATGAAGTTGAAATAGAATTTGCAACAGCAGCAACAACTGCCCCATTAAATCCAACCTGGCATTAAGCAATCATTTTGTAAATTTAAAATTAGGGCCCCCAGCAAGCAACAACAGTCTGTAGCTTCTAAATACTGCCATTGCCTCTACCGAACTGTAATGCAGGCACTGTGTGCTTAAAATCCCTCCCCTCTCCAATCCAAGAGCCCTAGGGCACAGACACTGGGAACCTACACACAGAGCACAATAGGCAGTGTGCTCCAGAATAATAAGGGGTAGCAGCTGGGGAGGAGAGGCACAGGCTGCAGCATGTGGCCAGCCAGGCCTTGCGGTCGCTCAGTACAAGTCAGTTTGAAAAGTGCCCTTCTCAGAGATCACACACCCCAGTGATGCATATGCCTTACCATTTTTCAAAATTATCAAAGCTTCATTCCATGAGTAATTTTTTTTACATTTTAAATGCTATGTGAGACAACGAAACTTAATTTAAAAAAAATTGAATTACTTACAGTGCCACTGAACAAATCAATGAGGTAATTATAGAAGTAAACAAGTCCCTTATTATCACTAGGTTCATAAATTGTGCAGTTATCCTCTGTCAAAAGAAAGGTATGAAAAGTCACTCAAATGATAATGCCCACTGAACTGCAAGATCACGTTAATTCAAGCATGTCACATTCTTATAGGCATTCCTTATTCTGGGAGGTGGAGAAAAAGCTGACGGAAAGGGGGAATCTTACAACAACTGTACATAGAGAAGATGTTTACCTATGTTCTTTGGAGAAGTGTAAGCAATGCTATTGTTGAATATTCCATATTTAGAAATGATGATGGGAAGAATAACAAAACTGAACATGAGGATAAAAATTATAAAGTTTAGCAGGACCAGGAAACGGAGGAAGGAGAAGTAGGACTGGATGCCAGTACCAAATTTCCCTGGGAATAAAAGAAACGTGACAATAATTAAGATGATAAAACCATTGAAAATACAGAAAGAGCAGATTATCATTTCAGCTACACTGAACTGAAGAACCATTGTCAAAGCCAGTTTTAAGTACTACAGACTTTTAGCAATGTAACTGAAATGCGAGTTGGACATTTTAACAATTTTTCCAATATATTTCCTTCTACCATATCATGGATTTTACATTCAGCAATAATAAGGGAAAAAAGTAACTTCTTAAGCACTTGTAGTTATAGCTGAAACTATGCTTACACAGGTGAAACTGCCAATAACAGAAGCAACTTTACAGAGGAGAAATGGACACCAGACAAGAAATACCTTCTATGCTGCGAATATCATGTCGCCAAAGCACCAGGTAAGATGACAAGCCCTTGACTTCACGGAGTGCTTTTTTCAACGATTTACTGTTAGCTCCTCTCCACTTTTTCCATCTAGATAAATGTTCTGTATCAGCCTGCTGAAAGTCCCTAAGAATCCAGAAATACAGTTACTGAGCACAAGAAATAATTTTTCACTCCCTCTACCAGGGCTTAGCAGGATGGAGCCTGCCTGCAGGCTCCAGGGGGATAGCCGCAATAACACACACAAGCTTTCCCCATCTGCCCTACTGGTAATGGCAACATCAGCTTAATTCAAATAGGGCAAGTTCTCTCATGAAAAACATTCACCTCTCTTGGAGAAAAAAAAATCCAATTGACATCAATAGCTTTTTGAAAAATTTGCTGGAAAGTGCCATTTCAATGAATTTGAGAAGGTATTTTTCACCAGCACCTCTGGGGATACATTGTTCTAAGAACAAGCTGCAAACAGACACTGAGAATGTGCCACTGTCTGTAATTTTTAACTACTTCTCACTTACAGATTTTCATACTATACGAATATATTTGCATTTTAAAAATTGCTGCGTGGTCAGCAACAGCATCAAGGAGAGTTCTGAGTGGCTCAAGGTTTGCATTTTGTTATTCTTTTAATAAACCTTAAAACCAGGCAAAACTTCCCAGAAACATAGCTTGAAAGTGGCCTTGCATGCAGCAAATTCTGTTGCAGCCTCTGATGCCAATGAAGAAAGGCAGCAGTTAAGTAAGTATCCATGAGGACACCGTGATGGGGTAGAAGACCAAGGTTTCAGTTTTGAAAGACTTTGTACTCGATCCTACTCATGTGCCCAGGTGATGCACTGCCATGTGTGCTCTATGTTGCCTGGTTCCTCATCCTTCTCAGATGAAGGTAAAATTGTATTTTGGCAGGAAGCCAAATTAAACCTATACAAACAGTCAAACAGGCAACAGATGACCTCAGCTTTAAGAGCAAATACAACTCCTCTCAAGAGATTTCATTCTGTGGAAACTACAGGCTGCAGTTTGCAGTGTTTTAAATGCTGCAGAACTGTCTGGCCCGTGTTTGGTTTGCATTTTAAATAGAAGTGTGGGCTGCATATTCATCTGAGTTACAGAACGGGAGTGTTCAGCTCTCAGGACGTTTATGCCAAGCACTTTGTGTTGGCAGCTGCTGCACAAATGCAGATCACAGATCTGTAAAAGCGCCAAGAAGCCCCACCAGAATCTCTCAGTGCTAACATGTGTAAACAAGCCTGGGACACTGTAACTCCACTGCTCCCTCCAGTTCCCTTTTCTTGAAGAACTGAACTTTAGATATCCAACTTCAAATAAAAATTCAAGGTATCGAGCACTTTTCTTTACTATGACCTAGATCTTCTACTGTTTCTTGTGTACAGGCTATAGGGTTAAACTCCAGGGTCAGGCTGTTAGCCACTGCTGTTGCCACAGATTAACTCTTGTTCTCCATGGAGTAGCAAACATGAATTGTACTCTCACCTCTCTGCTGGGTCATAACTAGAACTACAATATACCTGATTTAAAGGTGCAGCTGTTCTCTGACACTATAAAACCACATCCTGTATCCTCTGTCCTCAAAGCAGCTTTCAGCCCAGCAGTGAGACATGAGACAACAAGCACAGGAACTCAGGCGGGGCAAAGCAAGGTCTCTGCAATCCCTGCCTCCGGGGGGTTACCACCAGAGGGGCAGGAACGGCGCACAGGAAAGAGTCACTTAAGACGGAATGGGGCGTGGGGAGAAGATAAAAAGAAGCAAAGGTCCTGAGAAGGTTCTTATCAACTGTACTGAGCCACAGCAGAGAGAGCGCGGTGCATTGAGTTCAGAGCAGCAGCACTCGCATAGCTGAGGGGAGGGTTCAAGCAGTGAACACAGTGACCCTTGAAAGCACAAAACCCTGAGAAAAAAAAAAGAAAAAAGTAACAAAAAAACCCCAAAACAGAAAACAATTAGAAACGCATTTCTTTGCTGCAGGTAATTCCCAGTTTTGACTAATTTCTTCCACTTCAACCTACTTCTGCCCCTAGTCAGCGAGTCCCTCGTGCCATCCAAGAGCACTCGGGCACTTTCTTGTCAGAATCACATGCCATGGTGTGCAACATACAGCCAAACCCCGTTCTGCTTCAGCCTTCCAACGCACCTGGGCTCTGTTTAGGAAAAAACCTAAACTGAAACCTAAATATTTTTTTAAAAAAACAAAAAAACCCCCAAATAAACAAGGAAGAAAAGCGTGAAGATTAACCTGAATCTCCTCTTCTCGGCCATGCTCAGCGGTTTCTCTCTGGCAGGGCGAGCATCCTGCTGGTCTCTGTCCTGCAGCAGCGCCCGGGCCGCGGCCCCGCGGCTGCCGGCGGTGCCCGGGGGGGCCGGCCCGAGCTCCTGGGAGCCCCCGCGGCGCCTCCGCACCGACCGGTAGCTGGGCAGCTCCTGCAGGAAATCCACAGGTGCGGCGGCGGGCGGCTCCTCGGCCAGCAGCGAGAGCGCTGCGGGGGAGAGACGGGGGCTGCGGGTTGGGGGTCGCCGCACCAGGGCACGCGGGACCCCGCAGCGCCGCTCGCTCGGCTCCCGTCCCGTCCCGTCCCTCCATCCCTCCATCCCTCCACCCCTCCATCCCCCGCCACC